>JAJOOH010000386.1:0-115821 GCA_029582605.1 Solanum gracilifrons | reverse complement strand
GACTAAGGTAAGTTCTAATTATGTTTCTAAGTTTAAACTGATTAAAACCTTATGATTTAGGGTCTAAACGACGTATCTTAGGGGTTAAACGAAATAGAAAAAGACCAAAAGACCCCTGAATTAACTGCTGTCGGAGTGATCGACAGTTTGGACTGACGGGCCGTCAATCAATCGACGGACCGTCGATTAGGTCCGAAGGCCGAGTCTGCCCGACAGGGTTTCACTAAAACGAGCATAACATTTTACTCGGACGTCGGAATTTAGCAAACTGGATGGCGTTGGAAAGATAATTAAATTATCTATCTAAACATAGGAAATGGGACACATAATTCCTTTTTTGCTAAAAGTTATGACCATCTGAACTTGACTCATTAATACTTTTCAGCTAACTGGCTGCTGACCCTCATCTACGGTCAGACCTACGGACCATGGATCGAATGACGGTCCGTAGTGGTCGACCATAGTTTGTGTCAGAGGCTGGGTAAGGGAAGTCTCGATCCACGGACATAGACCACGGACCGTAGTCTGATCTACGGACCGTGGGTCTGTCCGTGAGTCGGGACTTAGCCAATTTTCTGAGCTGGGTCTGGGAGGGGTTTCAGTGTTGAACCACGGACCACCAGCACGGGCCGTGTTCTGACCTACGGTCCATGGATGGCAACCGTGGGTTGCACCTAAAACTTCTCAAAATCTACATTTTTGGTCTGGTTCGAATACGGGGTGTTACAGACATGTTGTGTTGTGACTGTATATTTTTAGTGTGTATAACTGCATAGGGTGGGGAGTGGGACTCTGGGCTCTGTTATATTTTTGATGTAATTGTGTGTTATCTATTTTACAAAGTTGTGGTTACCTGTTCATATCGGATAAATATTTAACTAGCCAATGATCCTACCAGTACATTGTTATTGTATATCGATATTTCGCTTTATGTTTTTCTTTGTCGATGGAGACGTACCATGAGGTTGAGTTCAGCCTCAAGCTCTCTATTAGATAATAAGAGAAATTTTTTAGTTCTATAATATTATAAAATTAAGATTAAAAATATATTGAAAATATCCCAGTTATGTGAGTTTCTTATATGAATAATTATCAAATGTTTGTTGGAACACGTCTCAACTGTGAGTTATTTAATTTTACTATTTGAAATATTATTATCCTTTGAGTAGAACAAGTGGACAAGTTCAAATATAAATCTAAACAATTAAGATGATTTACATATATATTTAATTCTTCTTTTAATAATTTACATGAAAAATTTAAGATCATAAAAATTTAAAAGCTATACATATTCTTATTTAAATAACTTCATTTTTTTAGGGTTTAACTTTAAATATATTCCTATTTCTTGTTCATATTCCATTGGGATTTTGATTATGCACTTGTCATTACATTAAAGCTCTTTAATTTAAATCTATCAAACTCACTTAATATTTAATTTTTAGGATGGGCTTTGTCAGAAAGTCATGTTGACCAATGAGAACAGTTAACTATACTTCATCCAATTCTAAGTTTAGGTCGTCACAATCTAGTATAAACCCAACAAAGAGTTGGGGTCGATCCCACATGGAGTGATACGAAATAAAATTCAGTTACGAAGTAAAGAAAGTGCTTTAGTCATTTGTAGAGTTAAACATTATCGAAACCAATTATAGTAAATAAAAGCGATTGACTAAATATGTCATATGGGGGGTTTAGAGGTATAATAACCAACTTCGAAAACAGGGGAATTATCACGTAGAGAGGGATCCTTGGGGATGTGATCGATGAATTTCCAATTTCGCTATACGGATGATTACAAAATACATAAATTCACCGAGTCTTAGTGGGTAGGCTAGACTATAGATGCAATAGCCATCTCTCAATCAACTATTATGATTCAAGCGATTTCTATCGAACCTCAACTAGCATAACAATGTAAACAATTCAAAATCTCAATTAATCTACTTTGCCCATCTAGAATGGTAAGATCAAATTTAGATTCACTCTCTTGAGATGAATCAATGATAACCCAATCACTACAATCATCAATCGATAGCCTTAATTCTAAATTCTCTTTCTCAAGCAAGCCCGTAATACTAAGTTAGAGTTGCATTTTCAACTACAATTCATGGAGAAACAACTATCAATCAAACCCACTTTATAATAACAATTAAATAAGTAATTAATAGCACCCATAAGCTAATTGAGGAAATTAATCACATAATTACACCCCCACGAATGGGGTGTTAGCCACACATTATAAAAAGTAAGAAGCTATTACCAACTATGTTTTACATGAGCTGGGTAATGAATTCACAGTCTTTAAAATATTTCAAATCAACTAAAATTCAAATCCCACTTGAATTCTCTACTAAAAAACTCCAAGAATAGTGTTTGTGATAAAAATAACTCAAGGTAAAACCTCTCAAACACTCAAAATAATTGTTCCTAATTTCTGACTATCAAAACTCTCGGAAGCACCCCTCAAATCTTTTTAAAATTTCACATTTATACATTTCAAAATTTAAAGCTTGTGGACTGATTAGCGGAGTAACTTGTCGTCCGCCGACCAAGTCAGCGATGCACCAAGTGTCTCGCTTCATAGCCTTCTTGACTTGCCTCTGCGCCATTGGACTTCTGTAACTTTAGGCGATCATGAACGTTGTCGCCAATCCACTCGGTGGTTCGCCGATATGTCTTTTCCATCGCCAAGGTGGCTTTTCCTCAGAGCTGGCATGCTGTAACATTTGGCGAGCTGAAGGACCATTCAGCATTTCGCAGAGTGGTCTTGGCGATATCCAAGATTGCCGTTCTTCAAGTTCTTCCGGTTTTCCACTCCTTTTTGCCCGATAATGTCCTTGCCTTATTGGTTTGCCTTCATTGCTGCAAATCAACATTTTAATATCAATTTAGAGCATGAATTAGCCATTGAATACAACCCTAAATAAGTCAAAATCCCTGACTCATCAACACCCCCAACTTAAACTTTTGCTTGTAATCAAGTAAACCACAAGATCAATCAGTTCAACAAAGATGTCTACAAACAGTGCTACTCAAGACTTTGCATGAATGCGCACAAGAGGTTTAAACTACTCATGCAATGTGAAATGGTACACTCAAAGTTTCAAACTGTGACTAGCCATAATCAAATATAATTCAAGTTCATAATAATATGTTCAAATGCAAGCTCAACCTTAACAAAAGTGTTCGAATGCCCTCACGACAAGAATGACTCCATACTCACACAAGGATCAATATTTTAGAATTTCGGAATGAAAAACAACTATCACCCTCTCGAGGATACACACATGCATTGGTCTTTCCCATAGGCTAGCCCGTATTTTCCAATCAACCCGATGCTAAACTCAACCAATATCACAAAGGTCTTTCAAGTCTTGTAAGGTAAAGATATTATCATCTTTTGTTAAGTGACGTCTACCTTCACGAAGCGTGGCCTTCACTTAATTCTTTCTCCTTTTTCTCTCTCTCTTTCAAATGTTCACAATCTACCCTATCCCTTTTTAAACATAATTCATTGGATAGCCCATTCTCTTTGCTCATTGCACACAATTTATTTCAACATTCTTTTTCTTTTTTGATCTTTTTGTTCTTTCGCTTTTCTCACTTTTTATGCCTTTTTTAATATGGAGGGGTTCCATCCTTTCAACCTGATACTTCAAGGCTGAACTTTTCAGATTTCTTGACTTTCCTCCTTTTTCACCACACCCTTAACCTAGACTGTTGGCCTAAGTTTGCTACTCACACTAACCTATGTTCCATGAAGGTATTAGGTGGGAATAAAGGGGTCAGAAGAGTTCAAGTTTGATTCAAAGTAAAGGATAGGCTCAAATAGTGCCAAAAAAGGTTCACATTCTCACAAGGTGGTCACGAAGAGGTATAATGAAAATTATGGTTAACTCTCTACAAATGGTGCCTAAGATCATCTCTATCATTCGCCAACATTAGTTGATTGGACAAACAGGGAAGTTCTAGGTCTTATCAAGCACATATTTCAAGACAACCTTACCACACACGACATTCAACATGATCATCAAACCAGACTCTACACAATCACTTAGTGTGCAATGATCATCACAAGATTCATCTTAACACCTGGGCAGTCACAATGAGATGCTAAGAGTTCACACATGACTTATGCAACTCAAATTTGCTTCATCATATTTTGATGAGTCCACGATTTGGACTATTTTAGGGCTTTATTTTGATAGATTTAGTTTCCTCAAAATACAAATTTTGTCTCAATAACTTACGAAAATCTTTGAGTTTTAGGTATCTGGATTTAGAGACAAAGCATGGATACTATTGGGCAAAAAGGAACAATGCAACCTAGAAGAATGAAGAAATGAAGACATGATGCTTGAAGTTTGTGTAATCAAGACACAACTTCCGGTGCAAGTGTCTACGATCGTACATTAGTTTAGTAACCCAACTAAGGGTTGGGGTCGAGTCCCAAGGGAATGGGCATGAGAATTAGTGGTTAAGTGCGAAAGTGCTAATGCTAAACGTAGCTAAAGACTTTGGCAAATGAAAACAAAACAAATTTAAAAAGGGTGACGTAAGAGTCAAGTATCAAATGGGGGTTTTGTCACAAGTAAGTAAAAACAACAAAATTAACAAAGAGATCTAATAAATGAAAGGGGGATTCGTGGGATGTGAATGGAATACGAGATAGACTAAATCATTGGGTACATGCTTTTGATAGAGAACTCGTAGAGTAATTATGACTAGCCTAGACTTCAAGGGGCATATGCTTTCTCTTGAGCAACTTACCCCGTTTCAAGCGGGTTTCTCTCGGACACCCACTTGCCGCATGAAGAACAGCCTCCGCCTTAACCCACTCACCCTCTCGAGCTGAGTGTGTGGACATGGGACTAGGGTTCACTCTCTAGAGTTGAACCTCATGTCGACCCACTCGCACTGGCCATCAATCTAGTGGTCTTAGTTTTACGACCTTTCTCTTGAGCAAGCCGAAAACACATTTATGAGAATATATTTGCAACTACAACCTCATTAAGTTCATCCACAGCCACTAAACGAAATCACATTTAAACTAGAAAGAGACTATCAACAAGCAAGATCCAGCAACTAATCTAACCCATATTTACAAAATCACACCCAAGAATTGGTGTTTTAACTACGCATGTAAAAGAGATAAAGGCATATACCAATGTCAGTTTCCATCAACGGTTATGCAAGTAAGTCTTAAAACAAGCCAGAAATGAAGAATGCAAGAGACCCAAGTCCAATTCCTTCAATTTGAAACCCTTTGAAAGCTCCAAGTTCTTCAAAACCCTCTCCAAAACTTAGAGAGAATATCTCCAAAACTCTGTCTAAAATTTAATAATCTAAAAACCTAGGTAAACCAAGGTAAAATTCGCTGCTAAGAATAAACACTGAACTAGCATTTATAGTTTTCAATAAATGTGCTTCGAAGGATCTTTCGGCGAGATCCACCTTTTGGTCTACTTCGTCGCCTTTCATCAATTGCCTTCAGCATCTTTGTGTCCTGGATCATTGGGCGATATAGCACTGCCTCGCTGAGTCGCTCGGTGATACGGCGACTGCTTATTTTCACCACCTATTTGCTCATTTCCTTAAGGGCTCAACACACTGGAACAAAAGGCGAATATGCGATCTATGGGCAATTCACCGAATGGGTTCAGTGATTCGCAAATCTTTATTTCTTCATTCTTTTAGCTTTTTTTTCTCCTTTTTGCTGGATAGTGTCCATGCTTTCCCTCAAACTTCAAATACCTAAAACATAAAGGTTTTCATCAGAAATCGAGATAAAATAAGCATTTGAGGACACAAATTCTATTAAAATAAATCCATAAATGAGTCCAATTTGTGGACTCATCAACACTCTCAACTTAAACTTTAGCTTATCCTCAAGTAAACTCAAGTTCAGCCGTTCAAAAAGGGTGTCTTGAACAGTGCTACACAAGACACGATCATGAATGCACACAAATAGACTCAATTTACTTATTAAAAGATCATTTGAGCACTCAAAGATTCAAGTAGTGACTCACCAATATCAAAGAATCTTATGCTCACAACAATTGCCTCAAATGCAAGTTCAAGCTCAACTAAAGTGGTCGACTGCCCTCACAGAAGAATGATTCCATATTCACACGTGATGATTTAATAATTTAAAGTTCAGGAATCAGATGCAACGCTCACACTCACAAATATGAAAACAATGAATAATTTCACCCATAGATTTTCCCGTATTTTCCAATCAACATTTGTTTTAGCTCATTCAAGAAAAAAAAGTTCTTTTCAAAGCTTGTAATGGGGCTGAGTGCAAAGGTATAGTCATTTAGGCTCAATGAGTTTCATCATCATGAAATGTGGTACTCACAACACTTCCTTTCCTCGTCCTTCATCATTTTCTTTAGTGCTCATAAGTCATCCTATTATTCACTTCCCATGGATTGTTTGGAATTCCCATTTCTTTGGTACTTTATTCCACAACTTTCTTTTTCATTCTTTTCTTTTCTTTTTCTGTTTCTTTTTTTTTTTATTTTATGGAGGGGTTCCATTTTTATCAACACCATGGGTTAAAGGAGACTTTCCTTGCACTTCTTGACTTTCCCTTTTCTGTTCACCACACCCCCAACTTAGGCTTATGGCCTAAGTTGACTATTCATTAAACCACAAATCAAGAGGATTTGGTAATGGATTAAGAAAGGTCTAGTTTTCATCAAGTTTCTTCCAAAGAAGGTTAAGGTTCAAGGGGTTTTCAAGAGAGATTCACACATGCTCACAAGGTAGGCCACAAAGGGGTATATGTCAAATTGGTTCACACTCTTTATATCGCCTAAGATCACATCAAGAGCTAGCCTTACTTAGTCGATCGGACTAACGAGGAAAATTTTAGGATCTATCATGCATGTTTCAAAGTAAGCTCATCACACTAGGCATCGCCACTATAGTCAAACAAGACTACACACTTTCCCTAGTGTGCAACGGTCATTACAAGACGCTCGATTCGATACTGGTTTAGTCAAAACAAGATGCAAAGAGTTCACATATTATCTATGCAACTTCATTTGAACTCATTGTAGCCGTGCATTCATGTTCGTTCGATTGAGAGTACTATTCAAGTCATCGATATTAATCGGAATCAAGAATGAAATTTTGTAAAAGAACAACCACATTCAACACACGAGAGGTGGTAAAATTTTTCGAACGGGTCAAAATATTTTTTGCAATTTATAATAAAAGGAGCCATAAGCTCAAATATCCACGCAAAGCAGTGTAATAACACAATAATATCTCACAACCCAAAATATATAATCAAAATAAATATGCACAAAGGTGGGCCTCACCCCACCACAAACAAAAATCATTTGTCCTCAAAGGCGAATAAAACTATCCAAAAGTAAAAGTAAGTAAGAGAGAGAAGGTGGTTAAGAAAAGTCATGTCTATGTAGTCTCTCCATCCATCGGGGGCTCAGTGCCCGGTATAGCAGTATGAACTTGGGCATCAGTGCCCGGAGTCACCTCATAGGGAAAAGAAGTGCCAGATCCACTGGGGGCTGCTGTGGACCTCTCGGTCGGCTATGTCTTGATGACCGGCTGCATAATCATCCTTACAAGATCAGACAAATCTCTAAATAGACTCTACTCTCGGCTCTCTATCATCTTCTTCTCATGTACTGTTATTTGCTTATCATCGGTCTCTGTATTCGACTTCTTAAATAATGTGCCACCCCTCTGTACATCTCCGGTGGTAGCCGAAGGAATCCCTGAGGTCTCAGGAGCATCCATGTCATCTGCACCCTGCATCATTGAGTTGAAGTCGGTAGACTTCAAATAGTCTACGTCCTTCCTCAAATCTGCCACTTTGTTTTTCGAAGCCGAAACCTTAGAAGTCTCCCCTGTCTGCTCTCACAAGCAGTGACTTCAATAGCCACATTATCAACAGAGGCCCTAAGGGGGGTCAGTGTAGCAAAGATAGCACTATCGATCATCCCTGGAATGGATCTCTCCAATCGAGTTGCCCTCACATCCGTTGAATGGGCCAGCTGTCCTATCTTCAGGATCATAGCCTAAGTATTCCTAGTAGACTGGGAGAAGAAAGAAGCACCTGGGACCTGTGAAGAAGAGGAAAGAATGGATGTACCTGAAGGCTCAGAGGCCAGAGTTGGCGAAGGTGCCTCCGCTGGTAACTAGTCAACATCTACTTTCGGGGAAATATCTGCCAAAGTTGCTCTCCTCCTGTCAACCTCCTCTCGTGTGAACTCGGCTTCAATATGTGGGATATCAGTGGAGCAAGACAAAGTGACCTCAATATCGCTCGTAGTGCCTCGAGGTACTCCATCATGTTGCCACAACTTCGTGGTCAAGACTGGGAATTGGAGAGAAGTCAGTTTCGGCTTGGCCCTCATGGCCATCTCTTGTGAAATCAGCAGCACAAAATCGATGCGCCTCCTGGACATGATAGAACCAAGGCAAGCTGCCTTAGGATGGCACCAAATGGACTCATTATGGGATGGCATGATGGTGCTGCTGATAAAACCAAACCAAAACCTAGGAGCGATGTTCAAGTCCCTCTTCTCAATAGGTGCCCCTGCATCCATCCACCTCGGGGTGGTGTCAGAAATCAAAGGAGCCAACCAACCCTTCAGATCATCTAGATATGGAACAATAGGCAACCCTTCGTAGGGAGGTGCAGAGTCCAGTGGTCTGCCGAATACAATGTTAATATACTCGTTGTGGCACTCAACTTCCTTACCTCTGACCATGACTGACTTTACCAGTCTAAACTCGTTTGCCTTCTTCTTATTCTTGGGCACCAACTCCCCATATGAATGTAAAATTCCCTAACCCAAGAAGGAATGTAAGGGTCTCAGGGGCTTGTGAACTACTAAAACTCATGGTATCGGAGGGTGTCAATAACATCGGGATGCTTGCCTTCCAAGCCCTCCGTAGATAATATCTTCTCCTCTAGGATGGTTCGTACCCTCTCATCTTTTAGTCCATTCAGTAGTCTAGGAAGAGGAATGATAGAGAGTGTAGGGGCCACTGGAGGTGTTTGCGCTGGCACAGATTCTGTTACCGGAGGAGTGGCAGTTGAGGGAATATTGGTTGATGTGGACTGAGATGTGTCCCGGAGTTCAGCCCTTCGGTTTAGCAGAGGCTGCTTGTCTTCTGGTTCTGAAAAATTAGCCTGGGTTTCAATAGCTACTACTTTTCTAGCTATATGCTTCTTCCTTTTTCCTTTATCTCCCGGTGGGAGTTCTTCTCCTTTCCTCTTTGGAGGATTTGAACCCCCCTCGTTTATGGTAATACCCTGTGCTTTTCTTCTGAGGTTGAGTGGTTAGATTTGTGCGTACCATATCTGCAAGATATTGGGACAAATTAGGAGAAAATTCAAACATAAACACAAAAAATCTATTGAAGACACAGGCTCGCCGAACCTCTTTGGCAAGCTAAGTCAGGCTCGCCGAAGGGATTGGCTTAAAAATTAGAGCAAGTCAGCGATGGAAAGACCCTTTTGGTGAATTACCGATTACTTTCGGCGATCATGGGTTTGTCCGCTGAAAGTTAAAGTGCAATAGAGGTTAAGGTTAGCAAACAAAGGGTGATCAAGAGTACTTTCTGCGAGTCGCCGAGTCCTTTCGTTAACCAAAGTCTTTTCGCTGAAAGTAACAGACTCAAACAACACTACAACATGAATTTAAAATCGAGATGGAGTCTTTGGGCGAATCGCAGAGTGGTTCTGCGCTCGACCCAGCTCCCCGAACGGCTCAAGGTGCCCATTTTCAATCCACCTTCTCGAATTCAATCGTGCAACTCCCAATAACAAAATTAATGCTAGTACTAATGAAATTCAAGCAAGACACGTACTACCCATCACCCCGAGATACTAAGATTTCTCCTGGATTTTTCGCATTTGGTCATTTGACGATATTTGCTCTTAAGAGCAGTGTCACCCACTCTTTCATTGACCAATTTTTCAATATTTAGGACAAATGTGGGCTACTCAGACTTCACCCAATCAATCTAACAACACACAATCACGACCCAACTCATTAAAAAGCACAAAAATTATGAGCATTTGACAATCAAATAATACGGGCAAGATTTTCAAATTAAAATAGGCATTTAAGAGTTCTAATCCTATCAGAGAGGCCCATCACACATCAATACATTACTATTATTGCAAAAGAGTTCAAAATTTTCAACAATAAAGTAGGGATTCAGAAACCAACCTTGGATGCCAATTAAAATGAGATTTAAAAGCTAGGCGGCAAAGTATTCCAACTCCGAGCACAAATCAACAAACGAAAATGCTATTAAAGGGCTAAAATAAAGAAAATACTACCTTACTGTTAATTTAGGACGTTTAAGAGCGAGGGAAAGTGAAGAATATCTAATTTGAAGTTTTTTTGTCTATTACAAACCATCCAATTCGCGCCTATTTGGCGACGTTAGTCTCACTCACTGATTTACTCGCCAATTCACATAGTGATGACCTGCTTCGCCGATTGCTAAAGTTCTTTCAGTTTCTTGGGGTTCAATATAACGGTCTACATCGAGGTCGCTGACCTAGTCAGCGACACGCCGAATTGCTTCGTAAGTTTGCCAAATTTTACAAGCTCTGACTTAACCTTGAAATGAGCCAAACGGCGGGTCAGGTCAGACACGCCGACCTGTTCAGCGATTCGCCAACTGACCATTTTACTCGCCAATCTGTATTTTGCAAAAACTTTCAGCTTTTAAACCTGCTCCACTAACCCACCATTATTTTTAAAAGCAGAATAAAGCTTTTAAAACCTTGGGGTGCCTCTCAAGAAGTGCCTTATTTACCGTCGTTGCCTGACGCAAGTCCCCAATCATATTCTATTGGTGGGATTGTCCTTAGTGTTACTAGGTAACCCCAATAGTTTATTTGGGCTAAAAGGAGGCACCGCATAATTTAGGAGTGTCTTGATAAGCTAAATCGATCTAGACTGAGAGCCAACCATTTGATTCAACACTTCAATATTCTCCTACATCTCTTCTAATATTTGATATTGTTCGGTGATCTATTGGACAATGATTTGGAGTGTATCCTCGACGGAATTGTTCTGCTTGTCTCTAGACTGTTTCCTCTTGTGAGGAGGTTTGTACATCCCTTAACTTTTGCACTGGTTTTCCACCTCTGTGATGCACAACTCGTTCATCTGAGTTACCAGTACGGTTAACTCGAAGTCCCTCCTGGCTTCTTGGCTCGTCTCAGCCGAGTTGTAATTATTTCCCCTAGCCATGCTTAGGGTACCTACCTACATCAACATATTAAAATGGAAAAAACCTTCAGGTAATACCACTCCCCGGTAGCGGCGCCATTTTGATGTTTGCGTAATCAAGACACAACTTTCGATGGAAGTTTCTACGATGGTACAATAGTTTAGTAACCAAACCAAGAGTTGGGGTTGACTCCCAAGGGAGTTTGCTTGAGAATTAGTGGTTAAGTGCGAAAGTGCTAAAGATAACCGTAGCTAAAGACTTTGGTGAATGAAAACATAACAAATTTAAAAAGGGTGATGCAAGCGTCAAGTATCAAATGGGGGTTTAGTCACAAATAAGTAAAAACAGGAAAATTAACAAAGGGATCTATTAAATGAAAGGAGGATTTTTGGGATGTGAATGGAATACATGTTAGAATAATCATTGGGTCTATGCCTTTGATAGAGAAATCGTAGAGTAATTATGACTAGGCTAGACTTTAAGGGGGATAGGCTCTCTCTCGAGCAACTTACCTCGTTTCAAGCGGGTTCCTCTTGGACACCCACTTGCCGCATAAAGAACAGCCTCCGCCTTAACCCACTCACTCTCTCGAGCTTAGTGTGTGGACATGGGTCTAGATTTCACTCTCTCGAGCTAAACCTCATGTCAACCCACTCGCACTGGCGATCAATATAGTGGTCCTCTCTCTTGAACAAGCTGTAAACACATATATGAGATTATATTTGCAACTACAACCTCATTAAGTTCATCCACAATCACTAAATGAAATCATATTTAAACTATAAATAGACTATCAACAAGGAAGACCCAACAACTAATCTAACCCATATTCACAAAATCATACCCCAAGAATAGGGGTTTTAGCTACGCATGTAAAAGAGATAAAGACGTATACCAATATCAGTTTCCATCAATGGGTATGCAAGATTAAGTCTTAAAACAAGCCAAAAGTGGAGATTGTTATATCATTTAATACAAGATTCTTTTCTCCATCAAGGATGATGAAACTTAGAGACGAAATTCAAAGTTTCATGTGACGTGAGGGGGAACCCATCCGTGAAATGTGAGTGAGATTCAAGAAGCTCCTACTTAAATGTCCAAGTCATGGACTACAAACGATTTGTTACGTCAATATTTCTATCGGAGTCTAGATTCGGTTAATAAAGGAGTGGATGATCAATTGATATGTGGAGGAATAATGTTACAACCATTTGAGGTAGCTTCGTTTCTTCTTGATGACATGACTAAGATACACCAAGCATGGTACACCCAATAGGATCAAGTCTCTCCATTTCATTTTCGATTAATGCAAGAGCAAATTGATACAGAGAGAGAGGGATGAGTACATCAAGAAGATGTTAGCTTAAAAGGAAGTTCTACAAGAGCACATGAAGGGGACATGTGGGGTGTTTATAGTTGAGGAGGGTTTTCAGTGATCAAAACACTATCAATCAACCTCCCCCTTGTGTAAGCATTATTGCAAATGTCGGGATATGTCAAGTTCATGAAAGTGTTGGTCACAAAGAAGAGGAGTTCGGATTTTGAGACAATTGAAATTTCCCATAGTTGTAGTGCAATTATGACTAAGGAGATGATCAAAAAGAGAGAAGATCCTAGGGAATTTACTATTCCTTTCACCATAGCATGCTCCAATTCTCTAAAGCTTTATGCGAATTGGGAGCAAGCATCAACTTTCTGACCTATGCGATATACAAGCAACTTGGGTTGGGTGAACCGAAAGCAACCATAATGAGAATCCTAATGGAAGACCGTTCAATCAACCATCCTGTGGGGATACTTTATGACATATTGGTAAAGGTCGATCGGTTCATTTTTCTTGTTGATTTGTTGATTTTAGATTGTGAAATAGATGCAGAAATTGAAGTTTTGGGTGAACCAAGATGAGGTAACCTTTAATATTTGTAAATCCATGAAACACCTAAGTGATAATTATGTGGTGTCTACTAATGATGTTATTGATGAGGGGGTAGCTAGTGTAAGCCATTTGATGTGAATAAATGAACCCCTTGAAGCTGTACTTGCTAATTATGATGAATCAGAAGTTCAGGGCTATGAGGAAGTAGCAGGTGCCTTGTCGCAATTAGGAGGGTATTCAAAGACTCCAATCAAGTTGGATATTAACCTAAAAAATAGAGGGAGTCCTCCCGCAAATACATCAACAGAAGAACCACCTAATATGGAATTGAAAGCTCTTCCCTTTCGTCTCCAATATACTTTCTTAAGGGCAAATAACACTTTACCGGTGATCATTGCAGCTGACTTGCTTGCATGGCAGGTGAAATTGCTCCTTGAAGTTTCGCAAAAAAATATAAAAGCTATAGGATGGACCATCGATTATATAGTAGGCATTCCTTCCGGTATTTGTACTCACAAAATTCAGCTTGATAATGAATGTAAGCCTAGTGTTGAGCATCAGCGGAGATTGAACCCAACAATTCAAGAAGAGGTAAAAAAGGAGATCATCAAGTGGTTGGACGCATGTGTGATCTACCCTATTGCGGATATCAAATGTGTAAGTCCGGTGGATTGTGTACCGAAAATGGGAGGTATCACCTAAATGCAAAGGGGGAGCTTATGCCGACTAGACCGGTGGCCGGATGGATAGTATGCATGGATTATCGAAGGCTCAATTCGTGGACTGAAACGGATCACTTTCCAATGCCTTTTATGGATCAAATGCTTGACCGACTATCAAAGAGGGGTAGGTACTGCTTCCTAGATGGGTACTCCGGTTACAACCAAATCTCTATTGCGCTGGAACACCAAGAGAAAACTACCTTCACCTGCCCTTATGGAACATTGTCATTTAAAAGAATGCCATTTGGGCTATGTAATGCACCAGAAACATTTCAGCGTTGCATGTTATCCATTTTTGTGGACATGGTTGAAGACTCTATGGAAGTATTCATGGATGACTTTTGAGTCGTAGGGGATACATTTGAAGAATGCTTGGCACACTTGGGGTATGTACTCCAAAGATACGTGGAAACAAACCTGCTTTTGAATTAGGAGAAATGCCACTTCATGGTGAAGGAAGGAATAGTTCTTGGGCACAAGGTATCACAAAAGGGATTGGAAGCCGATAAGGCAAAACTTGAGGTGTTTGAGAAACTACCTCCGCCGATTTCAGTGAAGGGTGTTCGCAGCATCTTGGGACATGCCGGTTTCTACCGGAGGTTCTTCAAGGACTTCTCAAAGATTGCACATCCCATGTGCAAACTCTTGGAGAAGGAAGTGAAGTTTTATTTGGATGATGCTTGTATGGCGGTGTTTCGATGCTTGAAAGAAAAGTTGGTATCCACCCTGGTCATTATCATCTCTGATTGGTCTGAATGTTTCGAAGTAATGTGTTATGCAAGTGGCACGGCATTGAGGGTGGTGTTGGGGAAAAAATGCAACAAACTTTCTCACCCAATTTAGTATGCAAGAAACACTCTAAATAGTGCTCAACATAACTATATGTCACTGAACAGGAGTTGCTTGCGATAGTCTATGTATTGGATAAATTTCGGGCATACTTGTTAGGCACTAAAGTGATTGTTCACACTAATCATGCTGCACTCCGTTACTTGATGGCAAAGAAGGATGCAAAAACAAGGTTGATAAGGTGGGTGCTACTATTGCAAAAAATTGACTTTGAGGTAAAATATAAAAGAGGTTCGAAAATCAGGTGGCTGACTACTTATCGAGGTTGGATGGCAAGGAGAATGATGAGCCTGAGATTGACATAGATTATTCCTACCCCGATGAACAAGTGTTTGCAATATCCCTCAAACAAACTTCCTGGTATGCAGATTTTGCAAACTACATTTTGTGCAGACTAATGCCGGATGAGTTGAACTTCTACCAACAAAAGAGGTTCATGTTCGATGTTAACAAGTACTGATGGGATGAACCATATTTATTTCGAGAATGTGCAGATCATATCATTAGAAGGTGTGTTCCAAAAGAAGAAACATTAGGAATTCTACATGCTTGTCATGCGTCTCCAGTTGGAAGCCACCAAAGCGGTGTGCGCACAACCGCTAAAGTTCTCCAAAGTGGATATTACTGGCCATTCCTTTACAAGGATGCACATGAATTTGTAAAGAAATGCGCTCAATGTCAGAATCAAGGTGGAGTGTCTAAAATGCACGAGCTACCCCTTACTCCTATTTTAGAAGTGGAACTAATTGATGTTTGTGGAATCGATTGCATAAGACCATTTGTAATCTCGTTTGAAAATAAATATATCTTGGTGGCTGTAGATTTTGTTTCCAAATGGGTGGAGGCTATTGCACTTCTAAACAATGAAGGAAAAAAAGTTTTCCAATTTCTGAAATGCTACATCTTTGCGTAATTTGGCACTTCTACTGCGATTATTAGTGATGGGGGATACCACTTTTGCAACAAGTGGTTCTCCGCTGCATTAAGCAAGTATGGGTTAAAACACAAAGCAGCAACCCTATATCATCCCCAAACAAGTGGCCAGGTCGAAGTGTCAAACCGGGAGATCAAAAACATCTTGGCCAAGACAGTGAATGCCAACAAAACTGATTGGTCATGCAAGCTCGGTGACGCACTATGGGCATATTAGACTGCTTACAAAACACCAATTGGGATGTCTCTGTATCAACTAATTTTTTGTAAATCTTGCCATCTACCCGTTGAATTGGAACACAAAGCGTTAAGGGAATTGAAAGCTTTAAATCTGGACTGGACAAAGACCTCAAGATGGAGAGTGTAAAAGTTAAACGAATTGGATGAATTCAGATTCCGAGCTTATAAAAGTTCAGCCCTTTACAGTGAAAAGATGAAGAAATGGAATGATCCTAAAATCCTTAAGAGGGAGTTTAAAGTGGGAGGCTGGGTGTTACTATACAATTCCCGACTTAGACTCTTTCCAGGAAAGCTCAAGTCCAAATGGTCATGACCATTTAGAGTGACAAGAGTATTCACCAATGGTGCCATAGAAGTTGAGGGTCAAGAGGGACATGCATTTAAGGTGAATAGGCAACACTTAAAATTATACTTTGGAGAATGCCAAGAGATTTCTTTGATCGAGGTGGTGTACCTGGAAGATGCTTGAGAGCATTTCCACACCATGCCACAATGTTAAATAAGGTGCTTCTTGGGAGGCAACCAAAGTGTTAGTGTTTTAAATAATCTGTGTTTATTTTGTAGGAGTAGAGATCATAAGCAAGACAAAGCTCTTCTTGGTGAGTCGCCAAACTATTTCAGCCAGCACGACTTGGTTCACCTTAGGAATCTAAAAAATGAGACTGAGACTCTGGAACATTAGGTGGGATACCTTCACTAGTTGGTGTATCGCCAATATGTTTAGGTGACCTGATTTTCCTCACCCTTTCTAATCAAAGTGAACAACGTTCCTCAAGGATCGACCGACGATGCTTTAAGTTGATTATGCGGATCACTGAGGTGTTCGACGATCTCCTACATCTTCGCCGATCTACCTTCTCTGAAGAACATTAGGCGTATCGTGAAAGCACTCAACAACCATTCCACTCCATCGCCAACAGGGCAATTTAGTGAATCATGACCCTACTCTACTTGTTTACACACTAGATTGTTTTCAATTTTTTTCTGTTTTTATTTATTGCTCATATTTAGTTTATTTGCGATAAGTACTCGCTCTCTACCCACATTGGGGACAATGTTGACTATTTTTGTGGGAGTGTGGAGATTACTCGGTGTCCTCAGCGAACCTCCTCCTGGTTTTGACAACACCGCTTGTTTATGTGGCAAGTGGTTGTTCTTGGGAAAATTTGAGTATCGGTTTGATCAATACTGATGACTTGAATAGTGCTCTAGTCAAACATAAATGAATGCACGGCTACGACGAGACCAATTGATGTTGCATAGAGAATATGAACTCTTTGCATCTCATTGTGACTAGCCAAATATCGAATCGAGTATCTGGTGATGAACATGGCACACTAGCGAAAATATGGAGTCTTGTTTGACTTTGGTGTGAATGCCTTGTGTGATGAGCTTACCATGAACCATGCATCATGACACCTAGAATATTCCCCGTTGGTCCGGTTGACTAAGTGATGCAATTTCTTGAGATGATCTTAGGCAACTTTAAAGGGTGTGAACCAATTTAACATATATTTTTTTTGTTGCCTAACTTGTGAGTGTGTGAAACTTTTTTGAGCACCCTTTGAACCTTAACCTTTTCTTGGAAGAAACTTGATAACTTTGCTACCTTTTATTGACCCATTACCCATAATCCTCATGATTTGTGGTCTGTCTGAATAGCCAATTTAGGCCAAAATCCTAAGTTGCAGGTGTGGTGAAAAGAGAAGGCAAATCAAGTAAATGCATAGAAATCCCTTGTACCCATGTTTTGAGAAAAATGGAACCCCTCCATATATATAAAAAAAAAAACAGATTGAAAAAGAAAAAGAAAGAAAAAGTTGTGAAATAAAGTTGTGGAAATGCAAAGAAAATAGGGTTCCCAATGACTCATGGAAGATGAATAAGAGGTCACTTTTGAGCTTGAATAAAAATGATAAAGAGAAGGAAAGAAGGTGTTGTTCACATCACACTTCATGAGGAATTTTTTCAGCCTATAAACCTAAATGATCATACCATTAGACTCAGCCCCATTACAAGCCCTTAAAAGTCCTTTTTGATCTTGAATGAGCTGAAGCAAAAGTCGATTGGAAAATAAGGGTAAACCTAAGGGTGAAATCAGGCATTGTGTGTATCTTTGTGAGTGTGAGTGTTAATCTTGATTTCGGAACTTTAAATTATTGAACCTTTGAGTTAATATAGAATCATTCGTTTTGTGAGGGCATTTGAATACTTTTGTTGAGCTTCAACTTGCATTTGAAGAAAGTATAGTGAACTTGAGATTCTTTGATAACGGTAAGTCACAACTTGAAACTCTGAGTGTACAATTGATCCTTGCATGAGTAAGTTGAGACTTTTTGTATGCATTCATGATCGAGTCTTGTGTAGCACTGTTTGAGATATCCTTTTTGAATTGCTGATATTTGAGTTGTACTTGAGGATAAGCAAAATTTTAAGTTGGGGGTGTTGATGAGTCCGCCATTTGGAACCTTTTAGGGATTTATTTTGATAGATTTAGTGTCCTCAAATGTATATTTTTCTCAATAACTAACGAAAATCCTTGAGTTTCAGGTATTTGGAGTTAGAGACAGAGCATGGACACTACTGGGCAAAAAGAAACAAAGCAAGCTAAGAGAATGAAGAAATGAAGACCTGATGATCGATGATGTCATTCAGGGAATCGCCAATTCACCAATATCATTTGGCGAATCGCTAAATCTCCAAGATCCCACCTAAACTTACAAAATGCTAGAGTTAAAATAGGGGCGAATTCAGCGAGCAACAACTATAATCGGCGTATCATCGATGTAGTCGGCGAAGGACAACCAGGTCGCCAAAAGTACAAAAAAAGATTCAAGCAAGTGCTGATGGGCGAGATAGAAGGATAAAAGGTGAATCGTGGAGTCATTCGGCGATCCCGACCCAGACTGCTTAAAGTTACAGTAGCCAGACCAAGAAAGTGAAAAATGAAGGTGAGATGAAGTGCAATCGGCGATTCACCGATCTGTCAGCGATACCCGACTTACTTCGCCGAATAGTCCTGAGCAATGACACTTTAGACTTGTTTAAATTAGTTTTGGATAGAGAGAGAAATTCATTCAGAACGTGAGGAAGGAACTACTTAGAGAGAAAACACTACCAAAGGGTTTTGTGAGTGATTTTAGCAGGATTTTGAGAGAGATTTTGTAAGAGACGAGATTATCAATTGATTTTCATCTATAATTCTCATTTTGTACCCAACTATGGGAGTGATAATTGATTTTGATTATCTTATTTCTTAAATGAGTGGCTAAAACCCTTTGCTTGGGGTTTTGATTATGAAGCCAATTGTTGTATTTACTTAGTGGGTGCTTGTTAGTTGCGAAGAATGATGTTAATTTGAAGTGCATCTAAGTTTTTACTGTGTTTGGATGTTGAATTGCGTGACTTCGTGTATCAATTTTAGTGTTGTTCGCTTGCTCGATAGAGAGGTGTGGAACCAAGGTGGCAATCTTAGCGTCCTTAGTAGTGGGTGTCCTTGGTTTCACTCGAGAGAGTGAAACAAGTGATCCTTCCTTTGTATCCAACTCGAGAGAGTGGATTTGATGAGGGTAAAGGGTTGGGCTTCGTTCGATTGGTGTTGAAGTTTGAGAGAATTCAACATAGAAAAGATAATTGTTCGAGAGAAAATTACTTATATATAGTTCAACCTACCCACAACAAATTATCCCATTATGAGCAGTAACATTATCCACTTCGTTGAGATTCAATAATTGCCTGATCAATTCCCCAAGCTTTACTCTAATATTTGATTGTTTGTGTTGAAGTGTAAATTTGGATTGGTAGTTGAAAACCAAAATTTGAGATTTGAACATTAATTGTGCAAGAATTGTTTAATAGAAGAGATTGTCATTGTACTTTTATTATTGAATTTCAAGGAAGGACTACTCCATGTGGGATCGACCCCAACTCACGTAGTTGGGTTATTAAACTGACGAACAATCGTGGCATTTAGTATTGGATTAAATGGCTTGATACGTTAATCATATTTGCACACACATATCGTTCAATCAAGAACACTATTCATGTAATCGGTATGGATCAGAACCGACACTCAAAATTGCAAGACAACAACTACATTTACAAGCATCAAGATGTGGAAAAACCAACATTAACATTCAAACCAAAGACTCAAAATTTACACCAATGGATCAAAACCAATATATACCACCAGATCCAATATTCACAAACACAAAAGCACAATAACAATAATCAAATCCATAAAATAGCCCAAAAGATATAGGTATGGATATACATTACCTCGCCAAACAAAATAAGCAATTATCCTCAAATGTGACAGAAGGAAAGATGTATAAAAAGAAAAACTGAATAGAGTCAAAAGCCCCTTGTCAGGCTACGCAGGTGGTGAATTCTACATATCAGTAACTCCATCAGTATGGGCATCGGTACCCGGTGTAACATCATCCTTGGCTCCGCTAAGCCTACCATCAATGTATCCCTCAAAGATGTCGCTACCGCTGTCTATACCATGGCTCCCTCGAGACCCCCCAGTTCATCATAAAGAAATGTCTTCGGAATACCCAACTCCTGCTCATCAGTCTCTGCCTCAGACTCAGCATCCGCATCATAAAAGAGTACCTCTCGAACACATAACACTTGTTTGGAGTGAATACAGTCTTTTATGTGGCCATAATGAAGATGTATCATGGGAATAAAGATTTTATTATTTATTGGGACTCAATAGTACTACACAAGGATTTGCAGTATGAAGAGGTATTAGTTTCTATTATTGGCAGAGATGTTAGGAAGTTCATCAAAGGAAATAAAATCAGCTAAAGTTCTATGGAAGCATCATGGGGTGGAGGAAACTACTTGGTAAACCTAGTTGGACATTCAGTGCAAGTACACTCACTTATTTGAAGATTCAAGTAGTACTTTCTGCTTCATTTAGCCCAGTTTTATTGTTTGATCTCTCAGGGACGAGCGATGGGTCAATTGGTATATATTGTAATGATCTCTTTTGGTCATTATAGGTAAACCTTTTGTAATAAAATTTGGGCATGAAGATTTCTAAAATAATTACCTGGAAATTTTGGGCTTGGCTAAACTTAGACTAAATTGGAGCAACACGCGGTCTAGGGCAATCCAAGAATGGATTTGTAAAATGTCTATCGTGCGTTTGTTTTTCTAATATATAATCCATTAAGGAAACCATATGACTCTTCACAATCAAATCCAGATAAGTAGACTTTTCAATATAAAACTTGGCATGAGAGGGTTAGTCTAGAACATCAAGATTGAAGGTGTGTTGAAAAAGGGGATATTTTTGAGCGAATTCTGAATTATGTCAAATGTAATACGCTATACTGGGTTTCACATTGTAATAGGTGGGAAACCAATTCTTCATATAGTAACTGATCCCATTATGAAAGAACTTCTATAGAGGGTTAGGTTGTTATAGTAGGTTGGGTCGCTATAGCAGGCCGATCACAACTTAATGCAGAAAAAGTACCAAAAACCCTTAATATTCTATAACTTTGTTTTTTTGGAAAAGAAAATGCTATTTGGGGCAATTTTCATTAAATTTTTGCACAAATTTCTTCAGTAAAGGTAATTTAAGTACTCTCCTTGCTTGTGCTTCGAATTTTAATGATCATGTAATTTCCCTAAGAATAGGATAAAGTAATAATCAGTTTTAATTAGGAGACTGTTCATTGATTGTTGTGTTTAGTAACAATTTTAGAAAAGAAAACATCAAGGCATTACAAATGGGAAACTCAAGTTCTTAAGGCCATTCATGCTTGTTTCGAGGTAGGTGATGGTTGTTTCGTTTTTGTTTATGTTATATATGTTTGTCTACTACTTCGCTGGTATTGCATGTATGATATATGATTAGGGAAAGAGGAAAAGCCATGATTTGAAATGTTGAATGCTATTCATCTTATTTAATGAATATGTTTACATGATGTACAAGCTTGATTCTATTGAATGTAATTGTGAAGTTTATTTGATGAGTAGTTCGGGTACAACGCTGGTTTATAGTTCTGAGTTGATCAGATGTGACACTGGTAGAAATTTTTTTGTGGATTAGGTGCCATGCCAATACATACTTACTAGTGGATCGGATACCCCGTCGGTACATAATAACTAGTGAATCAGGTACCATGCTTGTACACTAACAGTTTGTGTATGGGTTCAATGAGAGAACACGAATGATATGCTGTGTTGTGTCTGTATATTTTTAGTGTGCATAATTGTACAGGGCGGGGAGTGGGAGTCCGGGCTATGTTGTATTTTTGTTGTAATTGTATGTTATCTATTTTACAAAGTTGTGGTTACCTGTTCATATCGGTTAAATCTTTAACTAGCTAACAGTTTGTGTGTGGGTTCCATGAGAGAACACGAATGTCATGTTGTGTTGTGACTGTATATTTTTAGTGTGTATAACTACATAGGGTGGGGAGTGGGAGTCAGGGCTATGTTGTATTTTTTTTGTAATTGTATGTTATCTAATTTACAAAGTCATGGGTACCTATTCATATCGGATAAATCTTTAACTAGCCAACGATCCTACCAATACATTGTTATTGTGTATTAATATTTCTCTTTCTATTTTTTTTGTCGATGGAGACGTACCATGACGTCTAGTTCAACCTCAAGCTCTCTCTTAGATAATAAGAGAAAATATTTAGTTATAATATTATAAAATTAAGAGTAAAAATATATTGAAAATATCGTAGTTATGTATGTTTCTTATCTGAATAATTATCAAATGTTTATTGAAATACATCTCAACTGTCAATTATTTAATTTTACTATTTCAAATACTATTATCCTTTGAGTATAAAAAGTTGGCAAGTTCAAATATAAATCTAAAAAATTAGGATAATTTACGTATATTTTTAATTCTTCTCTTAATATTTTATATGAAAAATTTAAGATCATAAAAATTTAAAAGCTATACATATTCTTATTTAAAATAACTTCATTTTTTTAGGGTTTAACTTTAAATATATTCCTATTCCTTGTTCATATTCCATTGGGATTTTCGTTATGAACATGTCAGTACTTTGAAGCTCTGTAATTTAAATCTATCAAACCCAGCTAATAATTAATTTTTCGGATGGGCTTTGTCAGAAAGTCATGTTGGCCAATGAGAACGCTTAACTACACTTCATCCAATACTAAGTGTAGGCGGTCACAATCTAGTATAAATCCAACAAAGAGTTGGGGTCGATCCCACATGGAGTGATACGGAATAGAATTCATTTACGAACTAATGAAAGTGCTCTAGTCGTTTGTAGAGGTAAACATTATCGAAACCAATTAACATAAATAAAAGGGATGGACTAAAAATGTGAGATGGGGTTTAGAGTGACAATTAACAACCACAAAAACAGGGGAATAATCAAGTAGAGAGGGATCCATGGGGATGTGATAGAGTAATTTCCAATTTCACTGTACCAGTGATTACCAATTACTGAAATTCACTAAGTCTTAGTGGGTAGACTAGACTATAGATGCAATAGCCATATCCTGATCCACTATTATGATTCAAGCGATTTCACTAGAAACTCAACTAGCATAACAATGTAAACAACCCAAAACGTCAATTAATCTACTCTCTCGATCTAGATTGGTAGGATCGAATTTAGATTCACTCTCTCGAGGTGAATCAACGATAACCCAATCGCTACAATCATCAATCGATAGCCTTAATTCTAAATTCTCTTTCTCAAGTAAGCCCAAAATACTAAGTTAGAATTGCATTTGCAACTACAATTTATGGATAAAAACACATCTATCAATCAAACTCACTTCAAAACAACAATTAAATAAGTAATTAATAACACCCAAAAGATAATTGAGGCAATTAATCACATAATCACAATTCCAAGAATGGGGTTTTAGTCACACAATATAAAAAGTAAGAAGCTATTACCAACTATGTTTTCCAAGAGCTGAGTAATGAATTCCAGTCTTCACAATGTTTCAAATCAACAAAAATTCAACACCCACTTCCATTCACTGCTCAGAAACTCCAAGAATAGTGTTTGGGATAAAAAAAACTCAAAGTAAAAGCTCTCAAACACTCAGAACAGTTGTTCCAAATTTTGGACAATCAGAACTCTCGAAAGCAGCCCTCAAATAATTTTAAAATTTCACATTTATACTCATCAGAATTTTCAGCTTATGGGCTGATTAGTGGAGTAAGTTGTCCACCGTAGACCAAGTCGGTGATGTATCAAGTGTCTCTCTTCATAGCCTTTTTGACTTGCCTCTACACCATTGGACTTCTGTAACTTTAGGCGATCATGAACGTTGTCGTCGATCCACTCGGTGGTTCGCCGATATGTCTTTTCGATCGCCAAGGTGGATCTTCGTCAAAGCTGGCATGCTGTAACATTTGGTGAGCTGAAGGGCCACTCAGGGTTCGCCGAGTGGTCTTGGTGATATCCAGTATTGCCCTTCTTCAACTTCTTAAGCTTTTTCACTGTTTTTTGCCCGGTAATATCCTTGCCTTGCTCTTTTTCCTTCATTGCTGGAAATCAACACTTTAATATCCATTTAGAGCATGAATTGAGCATTGAAGACAATAAATCTTTGAAAATAAAGTCCTAAATGAGTCGAAATCCCCGACTCATCAACACCCACAACTTAAACTATTTCTTGCAATTAAGTAATACACAAGATCAACCAGTTCAACAAGGATGTCTACAAACAGTGCTACTCAAGACTCAGTATGAATGCATACAAGAGGTTCAAACTACTCATGCAATGTTAAATTGTACTCTCAAAGTTCCAAAATGTGACTAGCCATCATCAAATAGAATTCAAGTTCAATGCTATCTTCAAATCCAAGCTCAAGCTTAACAAAATCCTCGCCCTTACGACAAGAATGACTCCATACTCATACAAGGATCAATAATTTAGAATTTCAGAATAAAAAACAACCCTCGCCCTCCCAAGGATAAATACATGCATGGTCTTTCCCATAGGCTAGCCCATATTTTACAATCAAACTGATGCTATACTAAATAAATATCACAATGGTCTTTCAAGGCTTATAATGGGGATGAAGGTAAATATTTGATCATCTTTGTTTAAGTGACATCTACCTTCATGAAGCATGGCCTTCACTTAATTCTTTTTCATTTCTCTTTCATTCTTTCCAATGTTCACAATCCACCTTATGTCTTTTTAAACATAATTCATTGGATACCCCATTCTCTTTGCTCATTGCACACAGTTTATTTCAACACTCTTTTTCTTCTTTCACTTTTCTCACCCTTTCTCCCTTTCTTAATATGGAGGTGTTCTATCTTTTCAACCTTCGATCTTCACTGGTCTGAGAAAGCTCTCTGTTCAAGTACCCATTCTTCTACTCGAGCCTCGGCAGAGCATTTTTAATCTCATTCGTAATCTACGGAATTCTGAAGGACTCTTTCATATTGCCCTGGTGCTGAGATCGGATCGGCCTCGTATGGAGCACTTTTTGGCTCTTCGAAGACCTTCTACGTGACCGGCAAGCTCCTATTTCAATTTCTATAGGACCTAGCTACAACTCTTTATCTGTTATCTGTTCCCCTCGCTTAAACAAGGTTTCACAAAATCGAGTTCAAGTAGCATCTTTGTAGGTATCGGATCATTCATGGATTGAAACTCTTTTTTTTTCCAGCTTTCCCTTTCCATTGGACTCGGGAACCTGCGGGTTCACCCCTTGTCTCCCGCTCAAAGTTTCTTGTAAACCTATCACAAAAGGCATGACAACTTCTAATAACTCGTTCATTTTTGTATTTTAGAATAGATTTTGCCCCTAAGGTTAGCTCCTACTCCTCTCCGACACTACGTTCTCGATCTTCAAGGAAAACTGACTCCTCCTTCTCCTTTAGGATAGGATCCTCCTTCGTCTTATATAACAATAACACAACACTCTTGGCCAAATAGTCTTTCCCGAGCCCGAGAGTGGCCGCATTCTGTAAAACTGGACTATCGCCCTATCTAAGCAGCCTTTCCCTCTCTTCTATAGAATTCATCTTTAAATCTATTTCAGTTCCTGTGTCTGTCACTATCGCCCTATTCTCTCTCAAATGCCTATCCTTTCTAGATGAGAGGGAGTCCCTTAGAAGTAGCTTCCAACACTTAAGATTGACCTCCTCAAGTGCCAGATATGAATGTTTTCTGAATTTCATACGGGACTACTTACTTACCTAAAGTTCACTTTTGGCTTACCAAAAAAGTTGATTGAAGGAACTTACCTAAGCATAGCTCTCTCTCTCTCAAATACAAATGTCAAGAAAGGGATTCCTTGGATAAGTGGAAAAATGCTAAAAACACCTCAGTATACGATCGCGCGCAGTAACTGGGAGTCCTATTACACATAAGGAAAACTTCAATTCACCAAACCAAGGTTCATCTCGTGTAGTCATTGTGGACTCGTACAAGGATATTGAGTAGACGGTTGATTTATCAGACTCGACCATATCTTTCGTAGCATGCATTATTATCCGTGTCGCAACTGATTCGGTAAGTTATGTGTCTGGTGCACAGAGAACTGCCTTTGGTCTCCCAAACTTACTTACTCGTGGCAACCTTTCGGCCGCCCAATGACCGATAACGCTAGTCACTACTCTCACTGGGGCTAGGAAGCAAGCCCCACAACCCAAAGAGGCGAAGAACAAATAAAATTTGCTACAAAAGCCGGCTAACGGGGGTATTCCTGCGTATGAGAACATAGTAATGGAGAAGGTAATAGCCAAAATAGGATTCGTTTGACAAGAATGAGTGAATCTAGTTTCGAGAGAATGCCTTACTCTAATAGGGGGCGTAGAGTTTCTAAGTGAATGCAAGCGCAACTATATATGTAATATCCTAGCTGTCAGCAAGGCAGGTCCGCTATAAAGCCTACCGGCCAGAAAGCCCTTAAGAAAGAGAAAGTCAACTAAAAGGCTATTCCATAACCGACTTTTATTGCCGAGTCGAGGGGGCGTTCAGCTACTTGACTGTAAGGATATGGGGCTTGGCTGGTACCAGGCTCTAAAAGAGTTTGCTTCGAGCGAGTGGTCTTTCTATCTTTTTGGGTTGCATGCCCAAGGCAATGCTTTTTGTAGATTGAGATGGCCCATACACCCACTGCACGAGTGGAATACTACTTAGTCAAGTAAAAAGGCCAACCAGAGAGCGAGGTAATCCAGAAGGGGCTGAGACTTATGATTCGAAGACCAAGTTAGAGACTACTACACATCTCGCAGAGCGACTATCAACGTCCTGACAAAGTGTTTATTAACGGAGATTATTGTAGTTTCTGTAGTTGCAAGAATTTCTCACGATTGGGTTGGTGTGAAGTCTACCGCTTGTCTCACCTATGCTTTGCATGAACCTGTCAATGTCCAAGATAAAAAGAACGACGAAACTATTCAGTCGAGTCTATTCTTGCGAAGAGGCACCAGATCAGGCGGCTCATCTTCTCCCTAATGGGAGAAGGGCTTTGTGAAAGGACTTACACTTTGAGAAGTTGTCCTATCGTGCTACTGGCTTTGAACCGGATTGCTAACGAGAAGATGCCCTATGCTCTATCAATCTAGTTCCAGTCT
Source organism: Solanum gracilifrons (assembly GCA_029582605.1). NCBI lineage: Eukaryota > Viridiplantae > Streptophyta > Magnoliopsida > Solanales > Solanaceae > Solanum > Solanum gracilifrons. The sequence goes on along the minus strand of JAJOOH010000386.1, from coordinate 88,387 downwards.
TTCCAGTTGGAGACGCGCTGTTCAAGTCGAGTTTCCTTATTGTCCCTTCCAAGACATCCCTTCTAACTTCCCTATTTCCAAAGGAAGAAAGAAAGGTCAAACCTTTCTCTAAAATAGAGAAAGAAGAAAAATTTATACAGGAGCGCAAGGAACTCCTTATAGGGTTCTGGAAAAACCTTCCAACAGACACTCCACTCAGGGAAGCAGAGCTCAATGAAAGAAGAAATCCAAATTTGCTTCGGGAGTGTGAGATAAGTAGATGGGGAGTACGCAGCCAAACTTGTAAATTCTTGGTGTAATACCCACTCGTAAATGATTGGGGTAAGAATTTCTCACTAATCAGGTGTGATCAATCTAATCGGTGTAAGAATTAGGAATTCCTCTTCCAACTCGTCCCAGAATGGGCGTTATGGCAAAGAACAAGAAGAAAACTAAAGGAGAAATTTGTCCAATAGTAACAAAGGGTGCCTCCTAAGTCCAAAGCAAGGTGGAAAGTCTTAATTCAATGATGCGGTTGATGACCGTAGCAATAGTCAAAGGCACTGTAGGGAAGCCGCTTGGGAGGTAGGTTATGTTGTTGAAAGCCTAGCTCATCCTAGCATGGCATAGCTGTATCCTCTGATAATGATCATTCCTATTCGATATAATGAACAACGATTGAGAGAAGAGCAGTACATAGGACTTAAAAAGAGGGTTCCTTCCCTTCTTCACTCTCCTAATTTCGATCCTCACCTTTTTGGTGCCAAAGGCCTACTTTTCCACTTTACAGGAAGTTCTAAAGGAAGAAGTCGAAAAGAAAAAGAAAGTCACCTTTCCTGCCAACCTCCTGGCTTTATTCTTATACTGATCAAGCTGCACTATTTGTTATTCTAATAGATTCCACTTCGCTTGCTTGCACGACTTCCCCTTTGCTTAAAAAAAAGGGGCAAGTCAAGTAAGTACGCAGTGATCTGAACCACTTTGAAATAGACTTCAAGGTTGAACTTTTTATATTTCTTGACTTTCCTCATTTTTCACCGCACCCTTAACTTAGGCTTTTAGTCTAAGTTGGAAATTCACACTAACCTATGCTCCATGAAGGTATTAGGTGCGAAGAAAGAGGTCAAAAGAGTTCAAGTTTCATTTAAAGAAAAGGATAGGCTCAAAAAGTGCCAAGAAAGGATTAGACTCTCACAAGGTGGTCACGAAGAGGTATAGTGGAAATTATGGTTAATTCTCCACAAATGGTGCCCAAGATCATCTCTATCATTCATCAATATTACTTGATTGGACAAACGGGGCAAGTTTTAGGTTTTATCAAGCACATATTTCAAGACAATCTCCTCACACACGATATTCAACACAATCATCAAACAAGACTCTACACATTCACCTAGTGTGCAATGATCATCACAAGATTCATCTCAACAACTGGGTTGTCACAATGAGATGCTAAGAGTTCACAGACGACTTATGCGACTCAAATTTGCCTCATCGTATTTCCACACACATATCGTTCAATCAAGAGAACTACTCAAGTCATCGGTACTAATCACAACCGACATTCAAAATTGCAAGAGAATAACCACATTTACAAGCATCAAGTGGTGGCAAAACAAACATTAACATTCAAACCAAAGACTTAGAATTTACACCAAAGGACCAAAAACCAATATATACCACCAGATCCAACATTAACAAACACAAAAGCACAATAACAATAATCAAATCCATAAAACAACCCAAACATTATAAGTATAGAAATACTTCACCCAGCTAAACAAAATAAGCAATTATGCTCAAATGTGAATATGAAGAAACATGTATAAACAGAAAAACTGAAAAGAGCCAAAAGCCCCCTGTCAGGCTACGCAGGTGCTGAACTGTGCATATCAGTAAGTCCATAAGTATGGGGATTAGTGCCCGGTGTGACATCATCATTGGCTTGACTGAGCCCACCATTGATGTATCCCTCAAAGATGTCGCTACCGCTGTCTGCACCATGGACCCCTTGAGATCCTCTAGTTTATCATAAAGAACTTCCTGTCGAACACCCAGCTCCTTGTGATAGGTCGCGACCTCGGACTCAGCATCCGCTTTATTCCTAGTAACATCTCCGGGCGTAATGGCCGGAGGAATATAAAAGGTAGGGTCACTATGCCAAATAGCATTGATAGATTGGTGGATTTCAGCTCATCCACATCTCGGTGCAACCCAACAATATCGGCCTTCAAGGCCGGCACATCCTTAATGGCACCATGTTCCTGCTCACAAGGCTCCATTCTAACAGTGAGGGCGTGTAATGCTATTCTGAGGCATCGATCCTCTCTCGATAATCTCTTAACTGAGCCCTGCTCGGGCCTAGGGCTGCAACAATCACTCTCTTAATAATCCCAGGGACCGAAGCGTCTAATCGATAGGCACGAACATCAGCAAAGTTGGCCAGATGGCCCATATTGTATAACATAGCCTAGGTGATCGGGGGTTGGGAAGAAGCAGCACCAACAGTAGAAGTAGTAGAGGGAGCAGTAGTAGAATCAAATTAGGCAGAAGTGGAAGCATCAAGGTTACCTAGAGGCTCATTGTCCTGAGTTGGTATGATTGCCTTAATAGCTAACATCCTCATATCAACTACTGGAAGTATCCACCGGTGCATGTCTCCTCCTCTCAGCCTCGTCCCTTATGTACTCGGCTTCCATCCTCTAGATGTTAGTAGAGGAAATGGGAGTCCCTTCACATTCGTCTTCACAATCAACGGAACCTTCACACGCCTTCACTACTTCATAATTAAGACTGGAAATGGGAGAGAGGTCTGACTCTGCTTGGCCATAATGGCTATCTTCTGCTCAATGATCATGCGTAGATTAAGCCTATCTCGATCCATGGGATAGCCCACAAAATTAGCTTTCAGATGCCAGAGTATCGACTCATTATGCGATGGCAGTAGTGTGTTTTTAATGAACCCGAACCAATACCTAGCAGCCACGTTCATGTCCTTCTTCTCAATAGGAACACCGACCTTAATCCACCTCGGTATGTTGTCAGAAATCTCTGGTGCTAACTAACCCTTGAAGTCATCGAGGGTGTTCTTTTGTATTTTATCCACATAATACAAGATCAAATTTTTCAGATAGCCAAGCACCTCATTGATGTCGGTGCAACTGCATTTCACCTTCTCGCCTTTAACAACCATATGATCAATCGTTCTGAATGATCTGACCTTCTTCTTCCCTTTCGGTACAAGTTTCCCATACTCAACGTAAATTCCTGGACCCAAGTAGGATAATAGGACCTGTGGGGCTTTGTAAAGATCTCACCCTTGTGGAACTTGATAGTGTTCCACACCGCTGGGTACCGGTCACAACCCTTTCTCTTCTAATGTGGTCCTCAAACCCTTGGCCTTCAGTCAATTTAATGACTGAGGTAAGGGTGCATGAGTTGGTGGCACCGGAGGAACCTGCTCAACAATCTGAGTTGGAGGTGGTGGATGAGTAGGTGATAACTGGATCCTGGTTAGATCATCCATAGATTTGGAAGATAACTCTATTCTCCTAGTCTGGAGAATCTGATCATCATCCGGCTCAGAAACGAAGATTAGAGATCTATCTCCTGAGTTTTCCGCACTATTAGACTCAGATGTGGTGAGGTGAGTGGCATAGATGCCCTCACTATTGAAGCTCTCCTCTGTTGGCATTGGCAACATGAGCACTTTTCATTTGACCTTTCCCCATTTTGAAGGGAGTTTCTCCTCCATGGTTCGTCAGGGTGCAGCCTCATCATTTATGACAATACCCTTAATACGCTTGTGGGGCGGTTGATTTCTTCCGGCTACCTTGCGTCTAACGATTCCTGCACAGCAAAACAAAATACGTTAGACTTAATTTGAAAATTTTCAAAGTTGAGTAACTGTGCAGGAAATCTCACCGAACCACTCGGCAAGTCGTCGAAGACACTCGGCGAGTCGTCGAAGCCATTCGGCAAGCCAAGTTAGGCTCGGCAAATGTTCTTGACTAAAAAGTTTTAGAAATCAGCTCGGCGATGTGTAGGCTTTTCGATGGATTGCCGACTGCATTCCGCAAACTAGAATTAGATTGCCGAATCTTACTGAACTCTTTCTAAAAACATTTGGGCGCAAAAGGGTGAACTAAGAAGGCATTCGACGAGCTCACTTGCCGAGCTCAGGCGTATCACCGAATGTTACGTAATGAATTCAACAATTTTAAAGGATAAAATGGGGATGAGTGGTTCATTAGAAGAACCGCCGAACCACTCGACGAGCTCAACCCTGCTTGCCGAACAGTCCAATGTGCCAGAATTTAACCCCGACCTTCAATTTCTAACTAGCACCCCATGAAAACAAAATTGAACACATATTCTATGCAACTAGGCCCACACCCATACTACCCATGACCTCGGGGTACTCGTACTTCCCCCAATTTGTCCAAAATTGGGCTATCGATGCCTTTTGTCCTTGAGAATGACGTAACCCGCTCTATCATTAGAAAAAATCAGACGATCGACAAAACGGGGTTACTCATACTTAACCCACATTGGACCAATAAATAAAATCAACACAACCCAACAATATTTTCATGCAAACACAAGAAATTTCGCAATTACAGCCCAAAAGTACGAAATGGCACACGATACAGGCATAAATCACCACTAACCATTCAAATAATCGATAATAGTTAAACACAACGACAAGAGAACAATCACAAATTTCAGTAGCCAAAATTTAATGATGATGCTTGGATAACTGATGTTTGCGTCACCAAAACACAACTTCCAATGCAAGTGTCTACGATCGTACAATAGTTTAGTAACCCAACCAAAGGTTGGGATCATTCCCAAGAGAGTGGTTTTGATAATTAATAAAAAAATAAAGTTTTATTCTAACTAGTCATAGCTAAAGTCATTAACGATTAAAATTACATGTGAAATAATTGTTGAAGAGAGGGCTGGAAATAAAGAGAAGAAAGTAATGGGTGATGATGTCTAAAATTGCAAAGTGCTTAAGGAAGTGTAAGTCACTATTATATAGTTTTCCTACCCGTCCCCTGGCCTACATTACAACCCTATAAAGTCCTATTTGATTCTATTCAATCATGCTTAATTAGTGGAGATGTACATAATGGGCAAGCATATGGTTATTTGCGCATACATGTGAATTTTTATTGTGAGTGTGATAGTGTTCTTTGATGCTAAGTCCTTAATTTATATTCAATCTTTTGATTTGAGTGTGTAGACTATTTCTTCTTGTGAGGGCATTTATTTCATGATAGATAGGTGATTTTATTAACTTTCTTTGATGAGAGTAGGTGAGCAAGCTTAAATTTGATGAGTTCAAAGTCCTTCGTTGAGGTTAGGAGGCTAGAGGTTTGTTGTTTATTTGGATGTCTTGTATAATTATTGAGAAGTCTACTTTATATTTTCAAATTGATCTATGGCCTAATTGTTTGTATTAACCAAACTGATTACATTGCTACTATGATTTTTTTGGGATGAGTTTTAATGTTTGCTCGAGGACGAACAAACGTTTAAGTGTGGGGTGTTGATGTAAGGCTAAAAATACATATTTTTCATAATTATTTCCTCATATTTACTATTTATATTTGTCTTCTTTGAGCATAAATTTTATGTATTATGCTAAATAATATAAACGAAGAAGTTTGGAGCTAAAACTAATTAAAAATGGAAGGTTGAAGAAGGAAATCAAGCAGACAACTTAATTGATTAAATTTATTAAAATAATATAGTTCTATATATGGTGCAAAGATGAACGCCAATTCAATTTGAATTAGGCTTATGACTGCCACGTGTCAGCAGCGAAGGCCATCTAATTATTTGGAAGGCGACGACAACAAAATATTCCAGAAACAACAAAAGAAGTTACGGAAATCAATTCCTTCCAGGTTTTGATCTCCTAATTTTGTTGGAGTCAATTATTTTATTTAGGGTTTCCTACATCTATAAATAGCGCATAGAAATAATTATTTGGGGAAGCCAAGAACCAAGATACAAGAAACAATATAAATTTTCTTCTAACTGAGGAACTTTGGAAGAGCCGCTGTGGAGGCCAGAGAATAGTGATTTATTCTTTATTATACTTTATTATTTATTTGTATTCGTGATTAATAAAAGACAGTTTAGCTATTCTTCTTAACTTTTTATGATTAACACAAGCATATTTATTTTAATAAATTTTGATTGTGTTTTTGAGATAATGAGTAGCCAACTTTCATAACTAGGGTTGTGGGAAGCATAAGCGATTAACAAAGTATGAATAATAACTAAGTAATACTTGAATAGTGTTGAAGCATGCATTGATAATTCTTTCGTCTAGAAGTCTTTTTAATGGTGCGCAACGTTAGAACTCGCCTTATTGCTACTTCCCGAACCAAGGAGGTAATCAACAAGAAAATAATTATTAACATAGATTTAGTGTGATACTATCTAATAGTCTAGTGTCGATTGGTGCGAAGAAATAACTAAGCCAAATATCGATGAGATGTCTAATATGAGGTAAAGGTAAGGGTTAGTAAATTATACACACGTAGCCGGACCAAGGTGCGGGGTGAAATTCTCTAGTTGCCGGACCAAGGAATTAGAGATACCTAACTTATCACTTTGCATGTAATACACTAGAAAAGGATTATTATTATGAGGATTACCGCGTTATGAGCTTATTGGGAACACATTCCTAGTTACTTTTAAAAAATCTTAATATAAATAAATACTTAGTCCAAGGCTATCTTTTTATTGTTTTTATTTCATTTCAATTTAAACCTTCCCCCCTCCCCCCCCCCCCCATTTTTATATAACGACTATCGAGTTAAATATTTGCTATTGACAATATTCTTCCATATTCTATGTGGGTTCGACCCTGACTCATACTTGGGTAAATATATTGCATACGATCGTCTATATTTCTTTTCAAGAAGTATATTTGAACGTTATCATCCTCAAATGCAAGAAAAATAATATCTAAAAGTCAAAAAGTAAGACAGATAGGGAAGTAAAAAGGAATCATGTCTACCCAGTCGCTCCATTTGTCTAGGCATCAGTGCCTCATGCATCACTCTGAAATTGGGTATCATTGCCCGGAGTCATCTCAGAAAGACCATCTCCACTGGACCCACCCATTGATGTCCCTGTCAGCGTTGCATGGATCACCGACTAACCAATAGTCTCCTTAAGATCTGGAAAATCTCCATATATGCTCTCCTCCGTTATCTCTATCAGCTCCTCATCGGTCTCTGCCTCCAACTTATCAAATTCTGTACCATCCCTATGTACATCTCTAGTGGTAGCCGAAAGAATCTCTGAAGTCTCAGGAGTATCCACATCACCATTAGCAGCCTCTAGTAAAGAAGTGAAGTCAGTAGACTTTAGATAGTCTACGTCCTTTCTCAAATCTGCTACTTCAGCTTTCAAAGTCGTAACCTCCAAGGTCTCCTCTTGTCTGCTCTCACAAGCCTCAACTCTCGTAGTGACAGTGTCAATGGAAGTCTAACGGGGGTTAAGTGCAGCTAAGATGACAACCTCAATCATCCATCAGATAGATATCTCTAGTCTAGTCGGCCTTAGATTAGTTGAATAGGCCAGGTGGCCCACCTTGGGGATCATAGCCTGAGTGATCTTGATGGGCTGGGCAGGGGTAGATGCACATGGAGCTTGTGAAGAAGAAGAATTCGGAGCAGATGTACGTAAAGTCCTAGAGGCCAGAGTAGGCAAAGATGCCACTCCAGGTATCGAATCAATGTCCACCTCCGGGGATATATTCACTGGATCTTCTCTCCTCCTATCAACCTCCTCTTGTGTGTATTCTGCCTCAATACGTCGGATGTCAGTGGAGGAGGAAGGGGTAACCTCAATATCTCTCACATCATCCAGGGGTACTCCAGCACGCCGTCACAACTCCGTGATTAGGACCGGGAATGGAAGTGAGGTCTGCCTCTGCTTGTCCCTCATGGCCATCTCTTTCTCAATAATAAGCCCCATGTCAATGCTCTTCCGAGAAATAATCGAACCAAAGAAGGCCGCCTTAGGTAGACGGAGAACAGACTCATTCTAGGAAGGCATAATAGTGCTGCTGATGAATCCGAACCAGTAACGTGCAACCACACTCAAGTCCCTTTTTTCAATTGGGACTCCTGCCTCTACCCACCTTGGGGTGGTGTCTGAGATGAGGGCCGCGAATCAGCCCTTCAGCTTATCTAATGAAGTTGTAAATGTAATCAGGTTGGGGTAGTCAAATTCATACCCTCTATCACGTACGGTGTTGATTAACTTGCTATTGCATCTAACTTCATTACCTCGAACCATAACCAACCTAATCGGTTTGAACTCGCTGGCCTTTTTCTTTCTCTTTGGAACCAATTCACTATACGTTGTATAGAACTCCCTGATCCATGAAGGAATATACGGACCTCGGGGCCTGGTGAACTGCTCGAATATGTAGAAGTGGAGGGTGTCCCTCACATCAGAGTATTTTCCCTCAAGGCCCTCTGTAGATAATAACTTCTCCTCGAGTATGGTTCGCAATCCGTCACCCTTTGACCTATTGAGAAGCCTGGGAAGAGGGACAACTGATGTCATAGGAGCCACAGGAGGTGCCGGAGTTGGAACTGAACCTGTTGGGGTGGAAGTTGATGGAACTTTAGCTGACTTAGCGTGATATCTAGCCCGAATCTCATCCCGCCTGGACTGCAAAGGCTGGTTGTCCTCAGGCTCACATAAAGAAGCCTAAGAGTCAGCAGTCGCTTTCTCAGATGTGGGCCTCTTGCCCTTGCCTTTGTCTTCTACTGGGAGCACTTCCCTTCCCTTCTTGGGAGGATTTGATCCCCCTTCATTGATTATGATACCCTGTGTTCTTTTCCGGAGTGGCATGTCGATCTTGGTCCTTACCATGTCTACAAAACATCTGGAAAAAGTTCAAAACAATTGAAGCAAAAGCACAGTAAAGGTAGGTGCACACAGACTTGCTGAACCAGTCGGCGAGTTGCCGAATCTCTTTGGGGAGCTAAATCGGGCTTGCCAAATGGATTGGAAAAAAAATCTTAGAAAAATTTGGCATGTCGGCAATGGGAAGGCCTTTTGGTGAATAGCCGACAGCTTTCGACTAGCAAGGATTTTTCCGCCAAAAGTTATAGTGCAATTAAGGGTCATGAGTGCAGACAAAGGGTGATAAGAAAGGACTTTCGGCGAGTCGCCGAGTAGTTCGATGAGCTCGACCCAACTCGCCAAACGACCCAACGTGCCTACTTTCAACCAAACTTCTCAAATTTAAACCCGCAACCCTCAAAAATAAAATCAAAACATGCACCTATCAAATTAAACTAGGAACCATTACTCCCATGCCCCCGGGATACTTAGACATCTCCCGATTTTGACAAATTTTGCCATTTGATGACTTTTGTCCTTAAGAATGATGTTAATCGCTCCATTATTGGGGAAAATACGTCATTTAGCAAAAACACGGGCTACTTAAACTTCACATGACTAGAACCAACAACATGCAAGCACAACCCTACAATTTTTAACCAATTTTAAGGCACTAATTCACGGGAATACAACAATATAAACATTACGGGAAAGATTATCAAATTAACACAGGCACATACAAAAACAATAAAGATCAGAGAGGCCTAGCACACATCACTAATATAAGATCATTGCAAATGAGTACAAAATTGCTAAAAATAAAATTGGGGTTCAGAAAACACAACTTAGATGCCAAAAAATTAAGATTGAAATGCTATGCGGCAAAGTAATCCACTCCAAAGACACAATCAATGACTCAAATATGACAAAAATGCAAGAAATATAGATAATTTTTATGTGGGTGTGAGATGGGAAGATTTAAATTGAGGGAAAGTGAAAGACTTTGAAAGATTTGAACCTTTGGCCTTAAAAACCGTCGAGTTCTCGCTCATGTGGCGACATTAGTTTTTCTCGCTGACCTACTCGGCGATACGCCAAGTGGGCACTTACCTCGCCGAGTTTTATAGGACCTCTAGTTAATGTGAGGGTCTAAACGTCGGACTAAGTTGTTAATCGCCGACCTCGTCGTCAACTCGTCAATCAGCTCCTGGGCTCACCGAGATTTACATACTCTAGTATAAAAGTGTCTTGAGTTCAACGGCGGTCCAAGTTGTGTTCGCTGACCTCTTCGGCGATGTGCCGACTGAACTTTTAGTTCGCCATCCTACATTTTTCAAACACCGTCCACAGTTTGACCAGCACAATCTACACACCATTATTTCTAAAAAAAAAAATGTTATGAAACACTTGGGTTGCCTCCCATGAAGCACCTTAGTTAACGTCATAGCATGACGCCAGTCCCTACTTAGGTTCCATTAATGAGGTTTGCCTCATTTTAATAAGAAAACCCCTCTTCTAGCGCTAAGAATAGGTAAGACAACACTTGGTCCATTTGGGACCCTAGTTGTTGAATGAGCATGGAATGAGAGGTTGTCATTTGGTTTAGCATCAAGACATTCTCTCTTAACTCCTCCAACACTATGTCGTTCTTTTATACTTTGTGTAGACTGAGTAAGAGGACCTCTTCAATTTGCCTAACCTCTTGTTTCGTCATCTTTCGACGCTCGTGAGAAGGGATGTTCATGTCCTTCCTCTTGGACACTACCTCCAATTCTATGACTTTCTTGGCCAAGTCATCCAGCAGGGTTAACAATGTGGCCAATTCTTGGCCTTTTTCTTTCTCCTGTTCGGTCTTGGCCATGCTATCAAGAAGTTGGGTTGCTGTAGCATAAGGTAGCGGGATGAGACCACCTTGAGAGATTTGGTCAGCCACTATTCTAGTTTTGGGGCCAAGACCCCGATAGAAGCGTCGTATATTGAATTCCATGAGTTGGGGATTGCTCCAATAGTGTCTTTAACCTTTGCTACAACACATACATGGACTCGCCCCCCAATTGTTTGAAATTTAGGATGTTATCCCTAATAATCATCATTCTTAAAGGAAAGAGGTCAATTTGGTCACCATTGCAACAAGACATATTCCTTTATGCTGCTCTAAACAAGCAACACACAAACCAAAATGAAAAATAAGTAAGTTCAACTAAAACTATCAGGAAAAAAATTCAACTTAACTAAAGAATCTTAACCAACGCAACACCCCGGCAGTGGCGCCATTCGATTTCACCTATCAGGACATTTCTTCCAATACTAAGTGCCAATGATCGTTAGTCAGTAATATAACCCAACTAAGTGTGTTGGGGTTGAATCCCACAAGAAGTTGTACGTTCTTAAGATTCAAGAGCCAATTACAAATATGTTCAAGTCAATCATAGGTAAAATCATTTATGAATAAAAGCATATTTCAAATTAAGGGTGACACAAGTGTTAAATATGGAGGTTTTGATTTTAATTATCAACTACAACAACAACAAATAACAGTAAGGAACAAGTAAAGAGACGGGTTTTTGGGATGTGATTGTATTATAGCCTAGTGTAGACAAGTAGGTAATTGCAACTAATAGAAAATAGTTGTAAATCAGTGAATAAGCTAGACTTTAGGGGGAATAAACGTTTTCTCAATCAATTTATCCTAAATCAAATTAGTTTCTCTCAAAACCAATGAGCAGCAATTATGAACAACCTTCACTATAGTCCATTCAATCTTTCGAGCTGAATGTGTGGAAAAGGGTTTAGGATTCACTCTCTCGAGTTGAACCCATAACAACACAATACCCACAGACCATCAAATCAGTAATCTTGGTTTTAAAACCTCTCTATCGAGCAAGCCAAAAACACGAAGTTAGAATTGCATTTGTAACTATAACCCTTTAAAATAAACCACAATTACTGATTGAAATAACTTTTAAACAACATTTAAACTATCAATTAAGAATACCCATCAACTAAATCAACCCATAATCACACCCCAAGATTTGGGGTTTTAGCATGACATCATAAAACGATAAAAATCGTTACCAAATTCTGGATCCATCAACTGGGTACGATTAATTTCATCTTTAAAAAGGCCAGGGTTGACGAATTTCAAAGACCCACTTCAAATTTCTCAAAAATAGATATCTTTAAATCTTCAAATCTAAGGAAAATATTATCTCCAAACTTAGAGTTCCAAAACTTCAAAAAAAACTGGTAATGAAAACTGATATTCTGATAACTTATCCCCTGTAAACTAAGAATTTAAAAATGTATTTATAGTCACGAAAAATATATTGCGAAGGACCATTCGGCGTAATAAGTCGGGATCGTCGATCCACTCGGCGATCTGCTGATGAGTACACAAATTGGACTCATTTAAGGCTATATTTTAATAGAATTTGTGTCCTCAAATGCATATTTTATCTCAATATCTGATGAAAACCCTTAAGTTTCAGGTATTTGAAGATTGAAGGAGAGCATTGAGACTACTTCGCAAAAAGGAACGAAAAGGCTGAAAAGAACGAAGAAAATGAAGGCCTGAGGATTGCCGAGTCAACTTGGCGAGATGGCGAAGGTTCTCACTTCGCCTTTTGTTCCAGTGTGCTAAGCCCTGAAAGAAAGGATCAAGTTAGTGGAAAAGGGAGCAGTCGGCGCATAGCCTAGCAGTTCCACAAAGTAGTACTATATCTCCCAATGACCCGGAGCATAAAGATACCGAATGATGGTGCAAGACGACGATGAACTACACCGAAGGACGAATTGCTGAGTTGATTGTTGATTCCTATTAATGTTGCCGAATGATCCGTCGCAACACAAATTTTTGAAAACTATAAATACTTATTGAGAGTTATAGAGAAGAGAGGATTAGACAGTATCAGATTCTTAATATAATTGTAGTACTTCTATTTTTGCTCTGAGTTTGGAGAGGGTTTTGAAAACTTGAAGAAGAAGAGGATTTCATCTCCAAAGATTTGGACTTGGGTCTCTTGGATTCTTCATTCTTGGCCTGTAACAAGACTTAATTCCTCATACCCATTTGAATGCATGCTCATTTGGCTATAAATTTCTATCTCATGATCTGTGGCTAAAACCCCCCATTCTTGGGGTGTGATTTAGCAAATATGTGTTGAGATTATTGTTCAGTTTTTCTTGCTCATAGGTCAGATGTATTTTAATAATGATTTTAACTAGTGGTTGTAATTTAATTTAATGGTTTTGTAGTTGCGAATACAAAACTACCCATGTATTTCTTGCTTGCTCGAGAAAGAGGTCGTGAAACCAAGACCGCTATACTGATAGCCTAAGGAGTGGGTCGACATGAGGTTCATCCCGAGAGGGTGAGCCCTAGTTCAATATCCTAACACTGAGCTCGAGACACTGAGTGGGGTAAGGCGTAGGCTGGCCTTCATGCAACAAATAGGTGTCTGAGAGAAACCTATTTGAAACGGGGTAAGTTACCCGAGAGGGAACTTATTTCCATCTAAAACTTAGCCTACTCACTATTATCTTGCAAATTTCCTATCGAAAGCTTTAACCCAATGATTTATACCAATATATATTGCAGTCACATCCCAAGAATCCCCTCTCATGGATAGATTATCTCTTTATTTTTATTATTTTAGGTCTACTTGTGCCAAACCACCATTGGCATTTGACACTTTTGTGTCACCCCCTTTAATTTGCTATGCATTCACTCGTTAAAATCTTTAGCAATGATTAACTTTAGCACATTTGGGTTATTATTATATTGCGCGATCGTAGACACTTGCATTACAAGTTGTGTCATTGATTACGCAAACATCAAAATGGCGCCGTTGTCGGGGAGTGGTGTTATTTGAGAATTCTTAGTCAAGTAGAATTTTTGTTCTTATTAGTGGTAATCTACTTACCTAATTTTCAGTTTTGATTTGAGTATTTGTATGTTTCAACAACCATATTAGCGTGAACGGCAAAAATAATTGCCAAGCAGGCTATTCAGTGGGTTATGCTTTTCATCGACACGATAATGATGATGTTAATAGTGTATACAACCCCACCCAAGTGGATGAGATGGGTGCAATATGCATGCCACAAGCAGACGGAAATGCAACATTTGAAGTTACTAGCAGAATGCTCGATCTCATACATTCAAGAGGTTTATATGAAGGGTGGGAGCACAAAGATTCGTATGACCATTTACGAAGCTTTATAGAAGTGTGCACTCCTTTGTCATTCAAGATTATGTCACACGAATACATAAGGTTGCACTTATTTCCTTTGTCATTAACCGAGGAAGCCACTAAGTGGTTGGTCGAGCTTCGAAAGAAATCCATCAAGTCATGGGAGAAGTTGGTTATGGCTTTTCATGAAAGATTCTTCCCTCCATCAAAGATGATGAAACTGAGAGACGACATTCAAAATTTTAATCAAAAGAAAGGTGAACCAATTAACGAATCATGGACACAATATAAGATATTCTTACTAAGATGTCCAACGCATGGACTGGCGAGTGAGTTATTGCTCCAATATTTTTATCGTACTCTGGATTCAGTGAATAAAGGGATAGCTAATCAGCTGGTGCAAGGAGGAATAATGTTAAAACCCTTTGAGGTAGCCTCATTCCTCCTAGATGGTATGACTAGAGTAAATCAAGCATGGTACACAAAAGATGACCACATTTTCCCACTGTTCTTCGGATTAACACGAGAACAAATAGATATAGAAAAGGAGAGGGACGAAAACATCAAAAAGATGTTGTCTCAAATAGAAGTGATACACGAGAACATGAAGGGGACGTATGGACTTTTTTGAGTTGAGGAGGATTCTCCTTCTGGTTAATTAAGACTGGGGGAGAATCAAGGTTTGAATTCCACAAGATATGAGGAGGGTTTCCACCCACGCTATCAACAACGGGGTGGAAATCAAGGTTGGAACCATTATAGGAGTGAAGAACCAAAGAGATATTGCCACGATGGGGCCGAGCAAGATGACCATGACGAAAACCGTACTTAATTGAGTGAAAGCCCAAAATCAAAAAGGAGCACAACTGGTCCTCGGGTAAATGATATGTTGTCACGCATGCTTGATAAAGTTGAGGGCTATACTGACTTGCTAAAAGGAATGAGAGATGACTTTTCATCACTGAACAGTAAAGTGAATTCTCATTCTGATGCCATTTAAAAACTAGAAGGTCAATTGAATCTATTATAAGCTCAATGGACATCCAGGACACTGATGAAATATAATGAAAGAGGGTTGGTTGTGGTTACCCGTAGTGGAAAGATGGCTAAAGGGAATGTGATGGAGGATGAGGATCCTCGAACGCAGGAAGGGAGCCAGGGTATAGAGGAACTAGAATTGCACAGTCCACAAAACCTTTCCAAAGAACCACAAGAGGATGTAGAGCAACACAGTCAAGTTCCAAAAGTCACGCACCCTTTGCCCAAAATACCTCCACTATTTCCTCAACGTATGAAAAAGAAGAATGGAGATGAGAAGTTAAAAAAAAATTGTTAGTATTCAAGAACTTATCAATTAACCTTCCTCTAGTGGAAGCATTGTTAGAAATGCCAGGATACGCCAAATTCAGGAAAAAGCTAGTTACAATGAAAATGAGCTTGGAGTATGAAACGATCGAGGTACCCCATAGTTGCAGCACAATTATGACAAATGAGTCAATCATTAAGACAGAAGATCCTGGGGAATTCATAATCCCGTGCACAATTGGCATGCCCCAATTCGCTAAAGCTTTGTGCGATTTAGGAGCAAGCATTAACTTGATGCCCTACGCAATATATAAGGAACTTGGTTTGGGTGAACCAAAGGCAACCACCATGAGACTCCTTATGGCTGATCGATCAATCAAGCAGCCCGTAGGGCTTCTCTATGACATACTGGAAAAAGTAGATTGGTTCATCTTTCCGGCCAATTTTTTGATTCTGGATTGCGAGATCGATGCTGAAATCCCCATTATTTTGGGAAGGCCATTCTTACCTACTGGGAGAGCATTGGCGGATGTCGAAAGCGGGAAATTGAAGTTACGTGTGCATGATGATGAGGTGACCTTAAATATCTGTAAATCCATGAATCAAGCAAGTAATATCTATGTGGTGTCCACTGAGGATGTTATAGATGAGGCAGTGGCAAGTGTGAACCATTTAATGCACAAAAATGAACCCCTTGAATCTGTGCTTGCGAACTATGATAAATTTGAAGTTCAAAGATATGAGGAAGTCGTAGCTACCTTATCAGGATTAGGAGTATATTCAATAAATCTAATCAAGTTGGATATCGACCAGAAAAGCAGAGACAGTCCTCCTGCAAAGCCATCAACAGAACAACCACCGAGTTTGGAGTTAAAAACCCTACCTTCTCATCTAAAGTATGCCTTCTTAGGACCCAATAATACTTTACCAGTGATTATCACAGCTAATTTTCTTGGAAAGGCAGGTAAATTTGCCCATTTAAGTATTGAAGAAGCATATAAAAGCTATTGGATGGACAATAGCCGAGATAGTAGGAATTGCTCCTGGCATTTGTACTCACAAGATTCGGCTTAACAGTGAATGCAAACCTACTGTGTCACATCAGCGGAGATTAAACCCTCCAATGCAAGAGGTGTGAAAAAGGAGATCATCAAGTGGGTACATACGGGAGTGATCCAGCCTATTGCAGATAGTAAATGGGTAAGTCTACTGCAATGTGTATCGAAAAAAAGAGGCATAACCGTAGTCCCAAATGCAGAAGAAGAACTTGTGCCGACAAGACCACTGACTCGGTGTAGAGTATGCATTGATTATCAGAAGCTTAACTCATGGACCGAAAAAGACCACTTCCCAATGCCCTTGATGGATCAGATGCTTGACCGGTTATCAAAATAGGGGTGGTATTGCTTTTTAGATGGATATTTCGGTTACAATCAAATCTCTAATGAGCCGGAAGACCAAGAGAAAACCACTTTTACCTGGCGTTATGGAACATTTGCATTCAAAAGGATGACATTCGGGTTGTGTAATGCCCCAGCAACATTCCAGCCTTGCATGTTGTCTATTTTTGTAGATATGGTCTAAGACTCTATTGATGTATTCATGGACGACTTTTGATGAGTCCACAAATTGGACTCAATTAGGGCTATATTTTAATAGAAATTATGTCCTGAAATGCTTATTTAGTCCAAATATCTGATGAAAACACTTAAGTTTCAGGTATTTGAAGTTTTAGTGGAAGCAGGGACACTTAGGCGCGAAAAGGAACAAAAAGGCTGAAAAGAACGAAGAAGATGAAGCCTGAGCATCGCCAAGCATGCTTGGCGATTCGCCGAAGGGACGCACTCCGCTCTTTGTTCCAGTATGCGAAGCCCTATAGGATAAGGATAAAAAAGGCGATGAAAAGAGCAGTCGACGCTTTGCCGATCAGTTCCGTGAAGAAGAAGTATACCGCCCAATGATCCAAAATGTACAGATACTGGAGGCAAAGCACAAAAGGCGCTAAACTAGAAGAAGGGTGAATCGCCGAGTCATTCCGCGTTCGCGACTAACCTCGCCGAGCGATTCGCCACCACTATTTTCTAAAGGCTATAAATAATAAAATCTTTACTAGTTTTTTTTGTGGGGAATAGACAATATTAGATTATTAATATAATTTCAGTACTTTTATTTTCTCTTAAGTTGGAGAGGGTTTTTTGGGAGACTTGAAGAGAGAAGGAGTTCATCTTTACCAAATTGGAAGTGGGTATTCTCCATTATTCTTCCTTTTCTTATATTAAGATTTAATTTCTTATACCCATTTGATTTCTCTATCATTTTGCGTATAATTTCTTATTTCTTGATGTGTGGCTTTAAACCCCCATTCTTGGGGTGTGATTTAGAAAATATGTGTAGATATTATTGCTGGGTTTTGCTTGCTGATAGGTTAGATGTATTTTAATGGTGATTTCACCTAGTGGTTGTGGTTTAATTTAATGAGTTTGTAGTTGCAAATACAAAACCACCTATGTGTTTTTGGCTTGCTCGAGAGAGAGGTTGTGAAACCAAAACCGCAAGACTAATGGCCTAAGCAATGGGTTGACATGAAGTTTAGCTCCAGAGGGTGAGCCCTAGTCCCATATCCTAACACTCAGCTCGGGAAAGTGTGGGGTAAGGCGTAGGCTGGCCTTCATGCAGCAAATGGGTGTCCTAGAGGAACTTTTTTGAAACAGGGTAAGTTGCGAGAGAGAGAACCTATTTCCATATAAAGCTTAGCCTAGTCACTATTTTCTTGAAAATTTCCTATCGAAAGCGTATACCCAACGATTTATCTCAACTTGTATTGCAGTCACATCCCAAGAACTTTCCCCATCCTTAAATTTTCTCTTGATTTTTGTTTCTATAGCTACTTGTGACAAAACCCCCTTTGATATGTCACACTTTTGTGTCATCCCCTTTAACTTACAATGTTTTTAATCGTTAAATTTTTTAGCTACGATTAGCTTTAGCATATTTGTGCTTAACCACTAATTTTCAAGCCTACTCCCTTAGGACACGACCCCAACTCTTGGTTGGTTTATTACACTATTGCACGATCGTAGACATTGCATCAGAAGTTGTGTCATTGATTACGCAAACATCAACTTCTCAGTCGTAGGGGACACGTTTGAGGAATTCTTGACACACTTAGGACAGGTGCTCCAAAGGTGCGTGTATACGAATCTAGTTCTCAATTGGGAAAAATGTCAGTTTATGGTGAATGAAGGTATTGTTCTTGGGCACAAGGTGTCACAAAAGGGACTGGATGTTGACAAGGTGAAAATTGAGGTCATTGAGAAATTAACCCCGCCAATTTCAATAAAGGGTATTCGCAGCTTCTTTGGTCATCTAGGTTTTTACCGAAGATTCATTAAAGACTTCTCAAAGCTTTCACATCCACTGTGAAAACTCCTAGAGAGGAAGTGAAGTTCTATTTTGATGATGCTTGTATGGCCGTATTTAAGTGTTTGAAAGAAAAATTAGTATCCATCCCAATTATCGTCAGTCCTGATTGGTCCGAATCTTTCGAAGTAATGTGTGATGCCAGTGGTATGTCGTTCGGAGTAGTGTTGGGGCAAAAGCACAACAAACTATTTCATCCAATTTATTAGGCAAGCAAAACTCTGAATAGTGCCCAGCAAAATTATACAATTACTAAACAACAG
Organism: Solanum gracilifrons; assembly: GCA_029582605.1. NCBI lineage: Eukaryota > Viridiplantae > Streptophyta > Magnoliopsida > Solanales > Solanaceae > Solanum > Solanum gracilifrons. Next base: position 69,342 of record JAJOOH010000386.1, on the reverse strand, counting down.
CTGCTCGCAGTGGTCTATACATTCGAACAGTTTCGGGAATACGTGCTAGGCACCCAGGTAATAGTACACACTGATCATGTTGCACTCCTCCACTTAATGGCGAAGAAATATGTAATACCAAGATTGATAATGTGGGTGCTGCTATTACAAGAGTTCAATTTTGAGGTTAAAGATTGAAAAGGCTGTGAAAATCAAGTGGCCGACCATTTGTCAAGGTTGGAAGGAAGGGAGGATGTCGGGTGTGAGGTCGACATAGATGACTCATTCCCCAACGAACAGGTATTTCCTATATCACTCAAACCTACACTGTGGTATTCAGATTTCGTAAATTACACTGTGAGTGGATTGATGCCGGATGAGCTGACCTTTTACTAACAAAAGAGATTCTTGTTCGACGTTAAAAAGTACTTTTGGGATGAACCATACTTGTTTCAAAAAGGTGCTGACCATGTTATTAGGAGGTGTGTTCCAGAAAAACAAGCAGTAGACATTCTCCATGCTTGCCATGCATCTCTAGTAGGAGGTCACCATAGTGGTATTCGCATTGCCGCTAAAGTCCTCCAAAGTGGTTAATACTAGTCGTCCTTAGACAAGGATGGACATGAATTTGCGAAGATATTCTCTCAATGTGAGCAGCAAGGCGGTGTGTCTAGAAGGCACCAGTTGCCTCTCACTCATATTTTGGAAGTCGAGTTATTCGATGTATAGGGGATTGATTTCATGGGTTTATTTGAAAATAAATACATCTTGGTGGTTGTAGATTATGTCTCCAAATGTGTAGAGGCCATCGCACTTCCAAACAATGAAGGGAGAAGTGTTGTCCAATTTCTGAAACACTACATCTTCGCAAGATTTGGCACTCCCAGGGTAATCATTAGCGATGGGAGGTCTCACTTTTGCAATAGGTGGTTTTCAATGGAATTGCGCAAATATGGGGTGAAACACAAAGTAGCAACCCCATATCATCCTTAAACAAGTGGCCAAGTCGAGAAATCAAAAGTAACCTGGCAAAGACAGTAAAGGCCAACAGGACTGACTGGTCTAGGAAACTCTATGACGCACTATGGGCATACCAGAATGCTTAAAAACATTTATCGGTATGTCTCCATATCAGTTGGTTTATGGTAAAGCTTGTCATTTGCCCGTCCAGCTAGAACACAAAGTGTTGTAGGCATTGAAGGACTTAAATTTGGACCGGTCAAAAACTTCAAGGGAGAGGGTAGAACAGTTGAACGAACTAGATGAATTTAGACTAAGATCGTATGAAAGTTCAGCCATCTACAAAGATGAAGAAATGGCATAATGCTCGAATACTCAAGCGCGACTTCAAGGTAGGAGATTTGGTTTTGTTATAGAACTCTCGACTTAGAATTTTTTCCGAAAAGCTCAAATCCAAATGGTCTGGACCTTTTAGAATAACGCGGGTGTTCACCAATGGTTCCATAGAAGTTGAAGATCAGGAAGGACCTCCATTTAAAGTGAATGGTCAATGTCTGAAATTATACTTCGGGGATTGTCAAGACATTTCTTTGGTTGAAGTGATATATTTAGAAGACGCTTGAAAGAGCTACTGCGTCATGCCACGACGTTAACTAAGGCATTGTTTGGGAGGCAACCCAAAACAATTTATTATTTTCTTTTGTTTTAATAAAATAATGGTGTGTTGATTGTGCAGATGGAAGTGTGGAGGGTGAACAAAAAGTGCAAATTGGTCGAGTATTAGATCCGGTCGGCGAATCACCGAAGGAGTGGGCGAATCTGATCTTATCCACTGTCTGACTATAGACATTGTCAATATTAGAGTCTGTAAAACTCGGTGAGCTTTGAAAATTATTGGCGAATCACCAACAATGTCGGCGATCACGGTGGAAATCGTCGTTTGGACCCCTCGTAAACCAGAGATTCTGTAAAGTTTGGTGGATAAACAAAATAGTCGGCATTTCACCGGGTGAGTAGGAAAACTTGACTAATGTCGCCGAGTGGGCGAAAAACTAGACGGTTTGTGCAAGCCAAAGGTGTAGAAAGTTCCAACTTCATTCACTTTCCCTCACCTTTTTTTTGTTCACAACCCACACCTGCACTCTAATTTTATATTTCTTGCACTTCTGGAATATTTTGGTTCCTTAATTTGTGCGCAGATTTGGATTTCATTGCCGCCTATCTTCTCGGTAATATTTCAACAAGTACAAAAGACATGACCAGATCAAAAGTTGCAGGAGAACCATGCCGCCCTGACAGATGGAGAAACCGCCTAGCCAAGATCACTTTTTTCTCTCCTTATTTGTCCTACTTATTGTTAACTATTGAATACTTATTACTTGCACTTGAGGACAATCACATTTTATTATGGTGGGGTGAGGCCCACCTTGCTAGCTAGATATGGATATCTTTTTTTTTGTGTACAATTGGGTTGTCTGTTTTTAATTACAAAAAATACTGCTTTTTGTGGATTTTTGAGCTCATGGCTCTCTTTTGTTTTAAATTACAGAAATGATTGACCCTTTTGAAATTGTTTGAATTTTTCACACATTTTTGCCACCTCTCGTATGTTGAAAGTGGCTGTTCTTTTGTAAAATTTAAGTCTCAGTCCCGATCAATACTGATGACTTGAATAGTGCTATCAATCGAAAGAACATGAATGCAAGGCTACGACGACACCAAATGAAGTGGCATAGACAATATGTGAACTCTTTGCATCTCATTGTGATTATCCATTTATTGAATTGATTCTCTTGTAATGACCGTTGCACACTAGCGAAAGTGTGTAGTCTTGTTTTACTTAAGTGTCGATGCCTTGTGTGATTAGTTTTCTTTGATCCATGCCTGAATAAACCCAGAATTCACCCCGTTAGTGTGATTGATTTAGAAAGGTGTGCTCTTTAAATGATCTTAGGCAACTTTAAAGAGTGTGATCCAAATTGGACATATACCTCTTTTGTGGCCTAACCGTGAGCGTGTGAAACTCTTTTGAACACCCTTTGAGCCTTACCTTTTTTTGGAAGAACCTCGATGAACCCTAGACCTTACTTGACCCACTACCAATAATCCTCTTGATTTGTGGTTTAGTGAATAGCCAACTTAGGCCAAAAGCCTATGTTGGGGGTGTGGTGAAAAGAAAAAGGGGAAGTCAAGAAGTGCAAGAAAAGTATCCCTTAACCCATGGTATTGCAAGACAAAATGGAAACCCCAAAAAAATTTAAAAAATGTGGAATAAAAAGTACAAAAGGAATTGGATTTCCAAGCAATACATAGAGAGTTAATAAAAGGATGACTTAGAAGCACTAGAAGAAAAAGGGATAAGGAAAGGAAAATGATGTTTTGAGAACACCATATCTCATGAGGATGAAGAAGTCACTAAGCCTAAATGACCATACCTTTACACTCAGCCCCATTTCAAGCCTTGAAAAGACCTTTTTGATCTTCAATAAGCCAAATCGAAAGTAGATTGGAAAATAAGGGCAAACCTATGGGTGAAAATATGCATTGTGTTCCTCTTTTTGAGTATGAGCATTGCATCTGATTCCTTGTCTTGAATTGATTAACCTCTATATGTGAATTTAGAATCATTCTTTATGTGAGGGCATTTAAATACTTTTTGTTGAGCTTGAACTTGCACAAGTAGCAAGTATTGCGAGCATGAGAATCTTTGGTAATGGTGTGTCACAACTTGAATCCTTAAGTACGCATTTGATCTTTGCATGAGTAAATTGAGTCCTATTGTGTATGTTCATGATTTGGTCTTGTGTAGCACTATTTGAGACATCCTATTTGAACTGGTGAACTTGAGTTTTACTTGAGGACAAGCAAAAGTTTAAGTTGGGGGTGTTGATGAGTCCACAAATTGGACTTATTTAAGGCTATGTTTTAATAGAATTTGTGTCCTCAAAATCTTATTTTATCTCAAAATCTGATGAAAACCCTTAAGTTTCAGGTATCTGAAGATTGAAGGAGAGCATGGACACTACTTCGCAAAAAGGAACGCAAAGCCTGAAAAGAACGAAGAAAATCAAGGCCTGAGGGTCGTGGAGTCCACTTAGCGAGTCCAGTGTCTCACTTCGCCTTTTGTTCCAGTGTGCTGAGTCTTGAAGGAAACGATCAAGTCGGCAGAAAAAGGAGCAGTCGGCTTATCGCCGAGCAATTCTGCGAAGCAGTACTATGTTGCCCAATGACCCAGAGCACGACGATGCCGAAGGATGGTGCAAGACGGCAATGAACTACACCAAAGGGAGAATCGCCGACTTGATCAGCGATTCCTACTAATGTTGCCGAATGATCCGTCGCAGCACAGATATTTGAAAACTATAAATACTCGTTGAGAGTTATAGAGTAGAGAGGATTAGACAGTATCATATTCTTCATATAATTTTAGTACTTCTATTTTTGCTCTGAGTTTGGATAGGGTTTTGAAAACATGAAGAAGAAGAAGATTTCATCTCCAAGGATTTGGACTTGGGTCTCTTGGATTCTTCATTCTTGTCCTGTAACAAGACACAATTCCTCATACCCATTTTAATGCAAGCTCATTTAGGTATAAATTTCTATCTCTTGATGTGTGGCTAAAAACCCCCACTCTTGGGGTCTGATTTAGCAAATATGTGTCGAAATTATTGTTGGGTTTTTTTTTATGATAGGTTAGATGTATTTTAATAGTGATTTCACCTAGTGGTTGTGGTTTATTTTAATGGGTTTGTAGTTGCAAATACAAAACCACCTATGTGTTTTCGGCTTGCTAGAGGGAGACGTCGTGAAACCAAGACCGCTAGACTAATGGCCTAAGGAGTGGGTCGACATGAAGTTCCGCCTTAGTGATTGAGCCCTAGTCCCATTTACTAACACTCAGCTCGAGAGAGTGAGTGGGGTAAGGCATAGGCTGGCCTTCATTCGCCAAATGGGTGTCCGAGAGGAACGTATTTGAAACGGGGTAAGTTGCCCGAGAGGGAACTTATTTCCATCCAAAGCTTAGCCTGGTCACTATTATCTTACAAATTTCCTATCGAAAGCATGTACCAAACGATTTATACCAATATATATTACGATCACATCCCAAGAATCCCCTCTCATTCACAAATTTTATTTATTTATTTTTTTAGCTATACTTGTGATAAACCCCCATTCATATTTGACACTTTTGTGTCACCCACTTTAATTTGCTATACATTCACTCGTTAAATCATTAGCAACGATTAACTTTAGCACATTTGCGCTTAACCACTAATTTTCATGCCCAATCCCTTGGGACTCGAACCCAACTCATGGTTGGGTTACGATACTATTGCACGATCGTAGACACTTGCATTGGAAGTTTTTTTGTTAATTACGCAAACATCATCCCGCCTTTGGTCAATTCCATCGCCTTCTTGCTTTGGACTTCAGCATCTTCAAGTTCTGTAACTTTGGGCGATGATACACTACATCGCGAAACCGTTCGCCGACTCACCGACTACTCCTTTCTATTGCAGACTTGATTTTATCCTTCATGGCTTGGCACACTAGTACTTTAGGTGAGATCATGGCGACTCACCCAATGGGTTAGGCGATCATCAGACCTTCTTTTCTTCGTTCGTTCAGCTGCCTTATTCATTTTTGCTCATTAGTGCCCATGCGTTGTTCCGCAATCCAAATACATCAAAATCAAGGATTTACATTAGTTATTGGCACAAAATATGCATTTGAGGACACTAAATCTATTAAAATAAAGCCATAAATGAGTCCAAATCGTGGACTCATCAGCGGTGCATCTCGTCTTACAAATTTCACTGCAGAAAAAGTGTGTGGCTGATCCAGCATTCATAGTACCATTGGAAAGTGTGGATGTGAAGGATAGTCTCACTTATGAGGATGTTCTAGTTGAGATTATTAATCGTCAGGGTCGAAGGTTGAGAAACAAAGAAGTCTCTTCAGTTAAGGTCTTGTGGCGGAGTCAGTACGTAGTTGGAACTACTTGGGAAGCAGAAGCAGAAATGAAGGCTAAGTATCCACATCTCTTTCCATTCGGTTCCATTAAAGCCTGAGGTAATATTTCGTCTCCTGTCTTTCAGTTACTCATGCGTAAATTCAGTCTTTGTATCATGTTCCTTCAGTTGTATTTGCATTTTCAGCGTATTTTCATGGTCTTGGAACTTAGTTCAGTCAGATTTCAGTTTCCAGTACTTAGTGGTAGGGTTCACAGCTCTTTCCATCCTAATTCAGCTAGTTTAGTCTTCATTCGAGGACCAATGTTCCCAAGGGGGAGATAATGTAACACCCCATATTCTATAAAACTAGAAATGCCAAAAATTCCAGAAGTAGGTGGGGTATGTGGTTCACCACCTGCTGCCCTTTCTCAGATAGCCCATAAAATTTGGCTAAGTCCTGAACCACGCCACGACTTACGAACCGTATGTGGGACCACGATCCGTGGTTCAGACCCCTTAGGTCCCCTCTTAGAAGCTAGTTGATGGGTGACAAGGATATACCATATGTACATCGATGGTCGGTCGGTCAGGTCCGTCAATTGACCCCGACAACATTTAAATTAGGGGTCGTCTGGTGTTTTTCCTAAGCGTTGCACCCCTAAACTACGTCATTTTGATTAGATTTAACCTAGTAACTTGATTAGATTTTTTCGAAGTCAAATCATTTTCCCAAAAATCCATTAAAGTTGAATGAAAAGAAGAAGAAAGAGTCAAACAACCCTTCCCAAGAACGCAACAAGGTTTCTTCCAATTCCTGCCCCGAAATCGAAAGATTTCTCTGTGAAATTCATCACTAGGTTTGTGGGATTTGACTAGTGGGTTCCTTTCACCCATTGGGTCCCTAGAATCCTGTCTTATTCTTGATTCCCTTCATTATGTTTAGACTTAGGGTTTCTAGAACTTCATATTCTTGTTGTGAATTAGTTGTTAGACTGATCTAAATTAGAATATTACATTTTTGTTACTATGTTGCTTCATCCTTTCATGAAATTCAGAACCCTAGTTGTGTAGATTCGTTTAGTTCATGAATTACACTTGCAAGGTCAGTTTATACATATATACATGCATCAGTTTACAAATGTTTCATTATTAGTACGTCATGTTGCATTTTCTGTAGCATATTAGAAATTCGAGTTATCTAGTTTATTGCAGTTTGGTTGTAATTTATTAATTCTAGTTGGGAGTTGGCTTAATACTGTAGGGACTAGGGTTAGTCACCCTCATAGTCCCATAACTACGTGCCCCCGTAGGTTAAGTCCTCTTTGTGGGTAATTATTTAGTGATCACGCCAATTATGCCTTTATACCCCTAGCAAGATATATTAGGTCCTCTCGATAGGGCGATACATCAGACTCCACGTTAAGCTCACGTGGTTTTATGTCGGTTATTAGTAGCTCCCACAGTCAAATTCTAGTTCATTGACCAGGTTATAAGTTACACTTCAGTATAAAGTTTCAGCATGTTATAAATTTGGTCATTATATTCAGTTAGTTCAAGTATAGTATGTTCAGTATATTCATCATATCCATTTTATATTATTGCTCAGCATGCTTTATTTCAGTTATGTTATGTTGTTCAGCGTTTTCTATCATGCCTACTTAGTACCTTCAAGTACTGACACATACTCTGCACTACATCTTCGTGTGATGTAGGTTTAGGTCCTCAGCATTCAAATCACGCATAGATCGGTTCCCGATCTCCAGTTCACCGGTACCAGTGGTGAGTCCTCATTGTTCAAAAAAGATAGACATGTTTTCTTTCTTTTTCAATCTTCTTTGTTTCAGTTTTGCTAGAGTTAGCTGGGGACATATCTCAGCATCTCTAATCAGTCAAAGGTTTTTATTTAGACACAGTTCGATTAAGTTTTAGTTTTGAGTTGATCTTTAAATAAATTATTGAACTCTCGATTTTCATATATTCAAAGTTAGAATGGGTATTCCCCATCTTTTCATTTTATGTCATGTTTAAGCTTCTGCAGAATATTTCTATTTTCAGTAAATCTTTAAATAAGCTTATGAAATTCCTGTTCAGTGTTAGCTTGGTGTCTCTTGTGATCCTAGTTCCCATGTTTACGTCCATCGGGTAGCCTCGAGGTGTGAAAACATTCAACACCCGTTATTCAAACAAATTATTAAAAGCATAAAAACTTTGGTTGCCTCCTAAGAAGGTCTTTATTTAACGTCATGGCACGACGAAGATACCCATTCAAGGTTTATTCTTAGGGTTTTCCATGGTGTCACTCAATAATCCTCCTTTTGGTCTTGGATTCAAATGAGTCGAGATTTAACCCATTTATGTAATGGACACCAAGTGATAACTAACCGTCTGACTTAGAGTTGAGACGTCTACCTTAATTTCTTTTAGCACTTTGTCTGACTCTTCCACTTTGTTAAGAATATATATGTGCAAGCATATCCTTTGTGCGGAAATTTTCAGGATCATTACTTTGTTCTTTTGGCTTCGACAGTCATGGAGAGGTACATATCTCTCCTTGTCCAGTCTTGGTTTTTCCAGTTAGTTCCATGGTCACACCATTCCCTATCATAGTCTCTCTAACCGTTATCATGCTCCCTATTCTAACCTTGGTTCACTCTTGGCCTTGGGTAGTTCGAGCGGAAATCTCCTCCTTGATTTGCGAGAAAATGCACATCCTCATTATTCAAAGCCTCAAATTATGCATCATCGGGGTTTACCCCACTAATTCTAAATGCATTCACAGCTTTAGAACCACTGCCCATGACATGTTTTGAGAACAAATCCATTTAGGTTATCATCTTGGCCATGTTTTGATTTTGGTCTTGATCCTTTTCAATTTGATCTTATCTCATCCTGAAAGTCAAATGAGACACTTGATCTTCCCTAGTGTAACAAGAACGGACTTTGTCATTCCATCAGGGAGGGTAGATACAATTTCAAATGGGTGTTGCATAATTCCTCCTTGAACAGGTTGATCAGCCGCACCTTTGTTGGTTGAATCTAGGCTCTGATAGAAATGTTGTAACAACACGTTATTTCGGAAGATTATGAGTTGGACATTGGAGTAGCAACTTCTGGAAACGCAACCACATCTTGTGGATTTGTTCACCATCCAATCTTTTGAAGCCTTGATATTATCTCTCAGTGCCATGATCTTCGAAGGAGGAAATAAACTTATTTAGAACACCTCAGTGAGCTCTTCCCATGAGGTAATTAAGTGCCTAGGTAGGTCGGCTAACCACTTGGTAGCCACTCTTATAAGAGAGAAAGGGAACAAGATAACACCTAACCCCCCAAATGTACGCCATACACATAGTTCAAGTTGTCGATGTCGTCATTGTGTCCAAGCTGGATCGCGTTGCATCCGTTGACACTAATTTTGTCACCTGCTCAAAAGAAACAAACAACAAACAAAGATATATTGGTTAAACTATAAAACAATAAGATCACAACAAAAATTCAATAAGAGATTCTATATAGAACTCAACGGCAGCGGCACCATTTTTGAGAACGCTCAACTACACTTCATCCAATTATAAGTGTAGGTGGTTGAAATCTAGTATAAATCCAACGACGAGTTGGGGTTGATCCCAGAAGGAGTAATACGGAATAGAATTCAGTTACCATGTAAAGGAAGTGCTCTAGTCGATTTTAGAAGTAAACAATATCGAAACAAATTAAAGTAAATTAAAGGGATTGAAAGTAAATGTTAGATGGAGGGTTTAGAGTGATAATTAACAACTATGAAAACATGGGAATAATCAAGTAGAGAGGGATCCTTGGGGATGTGATTGTTTAATAGACAATTTCTCTATACGGGTGATTACCAATCACTACAATTCACTAACTCTTAGTGTGTACGATAGACTATAGATACAATAGCCATCTCTCAATCAACTGTTACGATTCAAATGAGTTTTCTCGAACCTCTACTAGCATAACAATGTAAACAACCCAAAACCTCAATTAATCAACTCTCTCGAACAAGATTGGTAGGATCGAATTCAGATTCACTCTCTCGAGCTGAATCAACGATAACCCAATCACTACAATTATCAATCGGTTGCCTTAGTTCTAAAATGTCTTTCTCAAGCAAGCCTAGAATACCAAGTTAGAATTACATTTGCAAATACATTTCATGGATAAAAATAGAATTATTAATCAAACCCCCTACAAAACAACAATTAAATCAGTAATTAATAACACCCATAAGCTAATTGAGCAATTAATCACTTATTCACACCACCAAGAATGGGAGTTTTTGCCACATATCATAAAATGTAAGAAGCTATTAGCAACTATGTGGTCCATGAGCTAGATAATAAATTCTCAGTCTTTACAATGCTTCAAATGAACTAAAATTCAAAACCCACTTGACTCCTCTACCAAAAAACTAAAAAATTAGTGCTTGGGATAAAAAAATTAAGGAAAAATCTCTCTAACACTCAGAACATTTGTTCAGAATTTCGGACTACCAGAATTTTGGAAAGCACCCCTCAAACTTTTTAAGATTTTGCATTTATACTCTTATTAATTTTCAGCTTGTGGACCGATTGGGGGAGTAAGTCGTCCATCGTCAACCAAGTTGGTGGTGCACCAAGTGACTCGGTTCATCGCCTTCTTAACTTGCCTCTGTCCCATTGGACTTCTGTAACTTTAAGCGATCAGGAATGCTATCGTCAATCCACAGGTAGTTCACCGAGATGACTTTTCCATCGCCAAGGTGGCTCTTTCTCAGGGTTGGCATGCTGTAACATTTGGCGAGCAAAAAGGACCACTCGACGATTTGCCGAGTGGTGTTGGCAATCGCCAAGATTGCCCTTTCTTCAACTTCATCAGCTTTTTCGCTACTCTTTTCCTGGTAATGTCCTTGCATTTTTCTTTTGCCTTCATTGCTGCAAATCAACACTTTAACATTAATTTAGAGCATGAATTAGGGATTGAGGACAAAATATCTATGGAAATAAAGCCCTAAATGACTCGAAATTCTTGACTCATCAATAAACATGCTAATAACATCTGTTAATTTTATCTTGTCACTTGTTATTTCAACTACACTTCAAAAAAAAGTAATACTAAATGTTATTGTTTGATCAACTAAATTTGTATGCATTTCCTAATAAAAAGTTATCCTACAAAATGTGACATATACAACAATAGCAATAATGTCATACCCAGTAAAATTTTAATAAGGGGGATGAGATGATGATAGAGTATACTCATACCTTACCACTACCTTGAAAAGGTAGAGATACTGTTTCAAAAATTCCTCTGCTTAAGTACATAAAACTCATGTAAAGGAAGAAAAAAAAATAATGAAAGCATAGACATTCACAAGAAAAACGATGTTAAGTCTATAATAAAGAAACAAACAATAATGACAAAAAAATAGTGTGGTAATCGAATAACACTGCACAACATAAGTCAAGATCTACAAGGATACGACTAATACTACAACATGAACAAACAAAGCTAAACCTAAGCACATAAAGACAACACTTCACCCCTTCTAACCTTGTACCACAATATGCGGCTTCCACTCTTTCTTATCTAAATTCATGTCCTCCCTAATACTTACTTCACCATGTATTATATGATTAACTCTCCCCAATGCTTCTTTAGTCAATCTCTAATCCTTCTGTAGACCCTCCAATAAGACTATCGTACATCTTCAATAGGGCATCAATGCATATTCTCTGCATATGTCTGAACAATCTCAATATCTTTTTGCGCATAGTTTCCACCACAAAGGTAACTCCAATAATCTCCGAAATAACCTCATTCTTAACCATTTCGCAGCTAGTATGCCCACACATCCATCTCAAAATCCTCATTTCCGCAACATGCCACCGTTGAACATACGAGTTCTTGATTTGCCAGCACTCCATTACATCCAACAATGACGTTCTATCCACATTTTTTTGTAAATTATGCCTTCAATTTTAGGTTGTACCTCCATTGAATTTATGCCGACACAATGCGATGTGTAACCTCATCAACGATGTCCCTATTATCCAAGAGTAGAGACCCAAGATACATAAAACATATTATATCGAAATACTTTGTGTGTCAAGCCATACTTTCACATGTTCTTCATGAAACTGAACATCCAAACCAACCCAAATTTGCTTCGATGAAAATAGGTTGGGTCAAAATGGGTTAGATAGTAAGTTATATAACATGTTAAACCAACCTAATTTTTAAGCTTAATTGTTTTACTTGATCTTTTAAAATAATTTAGTACCTAATATAATTACTATTTTTCTTTATTATGGCTAAATTTAATATATCAAATTGAAACAATTAATTCACAAGATTTCTCATAAGCCAATAACTTTTAATTAATTGAAATGGATTTGATAAAAGGGGTTGAACTCATGAATGGACATGGGTCAATAATCTTCTTAAAATGAAAAGGATTCTGCGGTTTGGGTTTAACTTCACAACCCCTATGGCTATCAACTCATTAATAGAGAAATCTAGAGCACACTTTGCAACGACTCAAAATGATCATTTGTAGTATTCTCGCAGAATTCAAAAGTGTTTTATCGTACTAACTACACAAACAGGCAGATATGATCATTATGAAAATCGTGCAAAAATGTTACTCAATTTTTAAACTATAAATGTATCACTTCCTTCTTACTCTACCTCATCAGATTTTTATTACAACTTCTTTAATACACTCAAATTTATAACCTAAGCATTAATGTTTCTTAGCGTTGATATTACCTGATAACTTTGCCTAAGATTGCTTCATAAAAAAATTCTTCTCTTGAGTTTATTGCTTTATAATATATCATTCTTGCATATTTTATTTACTAGAAAATTTTATACTTCTTTAGTTTAAAAAAGAATTACCTAGTTTGATTTGACATGGTGTTTAGAAAAAATAAACAAGACTTTTTAATTTTGTGGTCTTCAATTCATTAAAGATATGTCATATATACAAAAAAATTCTTTAAGCATGTCGCCTTAAAAAGTCCACCTATAAAACTAAGAGTAAAGTGTTGCTGAGTAAAAATAAGTAATTCACTTTTTTTTTGAAAAGGAGGGAGTAATAACGAAGCCATGATATTTTCTCATTCCAATCCACTTTCCAAATACAATAATTTTTTTTGAATATATATGTATGAGCAAATTATATTTAAAAGAGGATTTAAGGGTGTAGTATTGTTATTCTATATTTTTATTTTGGGATAAGTTATCCCGGAATTAGTATTCCACCTAGAAGTAGGGATAAATTATCCCAGCCATGATCATTAATTCAAGGATAACTTATCCCACACATTGTAACCAAACAAAGAATTCAGGGGTACTAAAAAATTATCCAAGAATACTTTTTCCGTTATCAATCAAACCAAAACAACCTTTGAATAACTTAATTCAAACATGTTCTTAACATAAATGTAAACAAAACTAAATGGATTAAATTAGTGGAGGGATAATCGATGTGGAAACATGGTCAATAAATGTCAAATATATTATTAAATATTCGTTGCAGGTCAAAGGTAAGAGTTAATAAGCAATTATCGACAGTAATAACTTTTATCAATAACCCACACATGCCAGATCATCTGTTTCTTTTTCCTTCTGGTCCTCATCGCCACTATAACTTTTTTCTTCATCAGTTACTCAGCTAATAGTTTTGCATCCACATTCACTTAGGATTCAACAAAGAAAAAATACTCATAAGCTAACCTACTTCAGCACAAGTAAATGTAGTATAAAGAGTTCATTAAAATATAACAATAATAACTTTAGCCTCCCACCACATTATAACTTCCTCCCCTGTCAATTCCCCATCAGCTAATCATTATGAGTCAATGTAAAATTCAGAAAAACAAAACATGCTCAAACGATATAATATTGATAATTTACACTTATATAAGTGAATGTAGCACTAAATTGATCAAAATGTTAAAAAAATATATCCAAAATTCAATAAAATTGTAATAAATATTTGTTTGAATTCATAATTCATAAAGATAATATTCTTTGTCATATTTAAATAAGACGGTGGACATATATCGATGAGTAAATCATCATCGTTCTTCCACATTATTAGACTTATATTGTTTCTCTTATCTTACTATTTTTCCTTATAACTATTCCTAATTACTGAAAATTAAATGGGATATTACATTAATTTAACAACATTGAAACTTTTGAATTAAATGACACTGCAAGGACATGCAATATCTTCCATCATCAATGGAAGAAATTTTCACATGTCCTTCGGTGCCGATGGATAATTAAGGTCGATATCAATGTGCTTATGCTTCCCACTACCCATAAATGAAATCACAGAAGCAGCACTAGTGATGGGAAAACTGGCACCACAACAAACACCTCCCTGAATAAACAGCTCATTCTCCTTACAACACTATTGATTCAGCGGCAAAAAACCTGAAGCGGTCGGAGAAAGACGGAATTTAGAATTTTGAAACATAAAGTTACCTATATCATTGGTGGAGAGACCAACAGAGAAGGATGAGTAGCTCCTTTCGAATCACAGATCCAATGGAAGCGGCGATTCAACTGCCAATATCCCATTTACTGACTAAACAAAACTATTCTGGCTTGGAGGTAAATTGACCGGCGGTGTGGGAAATGGAAAATTCATCTTCGCTTTCATCCTGCGAAACATAGTAGCAACAACATGATATTCTTTCGTTGCTTCCACTGCCGTATCCAACGTACCTAGACAAACACGACTGTTTCTCCAAGGATCTTTAATTTGTGCAGAATAATATACGTATCAAGGTATTTCATCCAATACTAAATACCAAAAATCATTCGTCAGTATAATAACCCAACTACGTGAGTTGGGGTCGATCCCACAAGTAGTAGTACTGTGGAATATCAAATTTCAAATTTTAACTATCAAGCCAAATCTATACTTCAACCCAAACAATCAAATATTACAGTAAAGCTTGGGGAATTGATCCACCAATTATTGAATCTCAACGAAATGGATAAACGTTACTGCTCATAATGAGATAATTTGTTGTTGGCAGGTAGAACCATATAAAAAGTAACTTTCTCTCGAACAATTACCTTTTCTATGTTGAATTCTCTAGAACTTCAGCACCAATCGCAAGAGTCCCAGCTCTTTACCCTAAGCAAACCCACTCTCTCTAGCTGGATAGAAAGGCTGGATTACTTGTTTTCACTCTCTCGAGCTGAAACCAAGGAAACCCACTTCTAAGGACACTAATATTGCCACTTTATTTCTACACCTCTCTCTCAAGCAAGTGCACAACACTGAAATTGTTGCACGAAATCATGCAATTCAATCTCAAAACACAACAACAACTATACCGACTTGAAACTAACACCATTATTCACAATTAAAGAACACCCACTAAGTGAATTTCAACAAATGGATGCATGATCAAAACCCCAAGTGAAGGGTTTTAGCCACTCAACTCAAAAATAGGAAAATCAAAATCAATTATCACTCCGATAGTTGGGTACAAAATGAAAATTATAAATGAAAATCAATTGATAATCTCCTCCCTTACTAAATCTCTTTCAAAATCTTACTAAAATCACTCACTAAACCCTTTCGTAGTGTTTTTTCTCTTAGTAATTCTTTCCTCACGTTCTGAATGAATTTTCTCTCTCTAGGCAAAAAGAATTTAAACAATTTTGAAGTGTCACCGATTTAAGACCACTCGGCGAACTGAGTCGGGCATCGTCAACTGATCGGCGATTCACCGATTGTTGTTCATCTCGCCTTCATTTTCTAGATCATCTTGGTATGGCCAGTATAACTTTAGGTGATCAAGGTCGGGATGGCCGAGTAACTCCGCGATTCGCCCTCTTTCCTTTTATCTCGCCTATGAGTTCTTGCTTGAATCTTCTTCAGCACTTTTGGCGACCAGGTTATCTTTCGCTGAATAGATCGGCGATACACCAAACAAAGTTTCTACTTGCCGAAATCACCCACATTTGAGCTCCAGCAATTTTAACTTTAGGCGGTATCTTAGAAACTTGGCGATTTGCCAAATGACTTGGGTGATCATCAAGTCTTAATTCCTTCCTTCTTTTAGCTTGCTTTGTTCCCCTCTTGATCAATAGTGTCCATGTATCGTTCCTAAATCCAAATACCTGAAATTCAAGGATTTACATTAGTTATTGAGATAAAATATGCATTCAAGGACACTAAATATATTAAAATTAACCTCTAAATGAGTCCAATTCGTGGCCTCATCAACACCCTCAATTTAAACTTTTGCTTGTCCTCAAGTAAACTCAAGTTCAGTAGTTTAAAAAACATGTCTCAAACAGTGCTACACAAGACTCAATCATGAATGCACACAAAAAGGATCAACTTAGTCATGCAACGATCACATGTGCACTCAAAGTTTCAAGTTGTGACTCACCATTATCAAAGAATTTCAAGCTCACAATACTTGCTTCAAATGCAAGTTCATGATCAACATTGGAAATCAAATGCCCTCACGCAAAGAATGATTCCATATTAACACACAAATGTTCAGCAATTTAAAGTTTCGAAATCAAATGCAATGGTCACACTCACAAAGATGAGCACAATGTATGATTTCACCCATAGGCTTGCCCGTATTTTCCAACAAAATTTGTTTCAGCACACTCAAGATTAGAAAAAGGTCTTTTCAAGGCTTGTAATGGGGCAGAGTGCAAAGGTATGGTCATTTTGGCTCAATGACTCTAGTCCTCATGAAATGTGGTGTGAATAACAGTTCCTTTCCTTTTCTTTATCATTTTTCATTTGTGCTTACAAGTCATCCCATTATTCACTTTCCATGGATTATTGGATACCCCATTACTTTTTGTATTTTCACAACTTTATTCCACAACTTTGTCATTCTTCTTCACTCATCTTAAATTATTTTTTTTGTATGGAGGGGTTCCATTTTTCTCAAAACATGGGTGAAAGGGGACTTTCTTGCAGAGCTTGATTTACTTTTTCTCTTCACCACACCCCCAACTTAGGTTTTTGGCCTAAGTTGGGTACTTAAACAAACCACAAATCATGAGAATTATGGGTAATGGATCAATAAAAGGTCACAATGTCATCAAGTTTCTTCCAAGAAAAGGTTAAGGCTCAAAGGGTGCTCAAACAGGGTTCGCACACTCACAAGGTGGTCCACAAAAGATGTATAATGTCAAATATTGGTTCAGACTCTTGAAAATTGCCTAAGATCATCTCAAGAGTTCACATCGCTTAGTTAATCAGGCAAACGGGGCAAATTCTAGGTGTCATCATGCATGATTCACAGTAGGCTCATCACACACAAGGAATTGACACCATAGTCAAACAAGACTCCACACTTTCGCTAGTGTGCAATGTTCATCACAAGAAACTCAATTCGATACTTGACTAGTCACCCCGAGATGCAAAGATTTCACATATTATCTATGCAACTTCATTTGGCCTCATCGTAGATGCACATTCAATTTTGTTCAATGATGAGCACTATTTAAGTTATTGATATTGATCAAAATTGATACTTAAATTTGCGAGAGAATAGCCACATACACAAAAAGGGGAGGTGGCATAAATATATAAATGAGGAGGTTCGTTCAGTTCACTGACCAATTTCCACCCCCACAAAAAGCACTCAACATTGTCCTCAATGTGGGTAGAGAAGGGGCATTACAACAACTAGAACAAAATAGGAATAATAAATAAAGACTAAAAAGAAATTATAATGATGTGTGTGTAAACTAGTAGAGCTGGGTAGCGAGGAATCTTCACTAAATTCCCAGTTGGCGACGAAGTCAAACAGTCGCCGAATGCTTTGGCGATGCGCCTAATGTTATTCAGATCGCCCTTGGTTGTGGTGGACTGCACTCCTAGAGAAGGCAGATCAGCGAAGATGTAGGAGGTTGCCGAACAAGTCAGCAATCTCCATAATGAACTCAGAACGTCGTTGGTCGATCCTTGAGGGACGTTATTAACATTGACTCAAAAGCAGGAGGAAAGTCGTGTCTCCTAAGCGCATCGGTGATACGCCGGCTGGTGAAGGTGTCCCATGAAATGATCCATAGTCTCGGCCTAATTATTAAGATCCATAAGGTGAACCAAATTGTGCTCACCGAACTGGTTCGGCGACTAGTTAAGAGCACCTTTGTCTAATTCATGATCCTGCTCCTGCAACATAAACACACATTATTTAAACACTAGCACTTGGATAGCCTCCCAAGAAGCGCCTTATTTAACGTCGTGGCACGACGTGAAATTTCTCTCAAGCATCTTCCAAGTACAAAAATCTCTATCAAAGAAATCTCATGGTATTCTCCAAAGTATAATTTCAAACGTTACCTATTCACCTTAAAAGCAGGTCCATTTTAACCCTCAACTTCGATTGCACCATTTGTAAATACACGTGTCACACTAAATGGTCCATACCATTTGGACTTGAGTTGTCCTGGAAAAAGTCTAAGTCGGGAGTTGTACAGCAACACCCAATCTCCCACCTTGAACTCTCACTTCAATATTTTAGCATCATGCCATTTATTCATCTTTTCCTTGTAGAGAGTTGAGCTTTTGTAAGCTTTGAACCTGAATTTTTCCAACTCGTTTAATTGTTCTAATCTCTCTTTTGAGTTTTTTGTCCAGTCCAGCTTTAGAGTTTTCAGTGCCCATATTTCATTGTGTTCCAATTCAACTGGTAAATAGCAAGATTATCCAAAAACTAGATGATACAGAGAGATAATGATTGGATTTTTGTATGCAGTGGGATATTCCCACAGTGTGTCTTCTAGTTTTCGAGACCAATCAGCCATGTTAGCATTCACCGTCTTAGCCAAGATACTTTTGATCCACCGGTTTGACACTTTAACTTGACCACTTGTTTAGCGATGATAAGGAGTTTCTACCTTGTGTTTCACTCCATACTTACTCAATGCAGCTAAAAATTATTTATTGCAAAAGTACGATCCACCATCACTAATGATAGCTCGACGTGTACCGAATCTTCAAAGATGTAGCATTTCAGAAAATAAACCACACTTTTCCCTTCATTATTTGGAAGTGCAACAGCCTCCACCCATTTAGAAACATAATCTACTGCCACTAAGATATACTTATTACCAAATGAACTCACAAACGGGCCCATGAAGTCTATTCCCCAAACATCAAATAGTTCAACTTCTAAACTGGGAGTAAGTGGTAATTCGTGTCTTCTAGACACACCACACATTTCATCACAAATTCATGTGCATCCTTGTAGAGGGATTGCCAGTAATAGCCGCTTTGGAGAACTTTAGCGGCTGTACGCACGCTGCTATGATGTCCCCCAACCGGGGAAGCATGACAAGCGTAGAGAATTTCTACCGCTTCTTCTTCAAGGACACATCTTCTAATTATATGGTCTGCACACTCTTAAAACAAGTATGGTTTAACCTTAAAGTAATTTTTAACGTCGAACATGAACCTCTTTTGTTGGTAGAAGTTAAGCTCGTTGGCATTAATCTGCACACTATGAAATTGGTGAAATCTGCATAACATGGAGTTTGTTTGAGAGTTACTGCAAACACTTTTTCATTCGGGAAAGAATCGTCTATGTCATCCTCGGGATCATCATCCTTCCTGCCCTCTAATCCTGATAAGTGGTCAACCACTTGATCTTTGCAACCTCTTCTATCTTTGACCTCAAAGTCAAATTTTTTCAATAGTTGTACCTACCTTATCAACCTTGGTTTGGCATCCTTCTTTGACATTAGGTAACAGAGTGCAACATGATCAGTGTGAACAATTACTTTAGCACCTAACAAGTATGCCCGGAATTTCTCAAATGCATAGACTACCACAAGCAACTCTTGTTTCGTAGCAATATATTTACGTTGAGCACTATTTAGAGTCTTACTCGTGTAGTAAATTAGGTGAAATAGTTTGTTGTGTTATTTCCCCAACACAACACCCAACGCCATTCCACTTGCATCACACATTACTTCGAAAGATTCTGACCACTCAGGACTAATAATGACTGGGGCGGATACTAATTTCTCCTTCAAGCACCAGAAAGCCACCATTCAAGCATCATCAAATTGGAGTTTCACCTCTTTCTTTAAGAGTTTGCATAGAGGATGTGCAATCATTGAGAAGTCTTTGACGAACCTTAGGTAAAAACTGGCAAGCCCTAAGAAACTGCGAACACCATTCACTGAAATTGCCGGAGGTCGGTTCTCAATTACTTCAATCTTCGTCTTATCGACCTCTAATCCCTTTTGTGACACTTTGTGCCCGACAACTATGCCCTCTTTCACCATGAAGTGGAATTTTTCCCAATTCAGAACCAAGTTTGTCTCCACGAATCGTTGGAGAAATTTCCCCAAGTATGCCAAGGACTCTTCAAACGTGTCCCCTACGATTGGGAAGTAGTCCATGAATACTTCCATAGAATCCTCTACCATGTCCGCGAAATTGGATAACTTGCAACACTGATATGTTTTCGGGGCATTACATAGCCCAAATGTCATTCTCTTAAATGCAAACGTTCCACAAGAATATGTGAAAGTGGTTTTCTCTTGGTCTTCAGGTGCAATGCAAATTTGGTGGTAACCAGAGTATCCATTCAAAAAGCAGTACCAATCTCTCTCTGATAGTCTATCAAACATTTGATCCATGAAAGTCATGGGGAAGTGATCCTTTTCAGTCCACGAATTTAGTTTTTGGTAAACCATGCATACTCTCCACCCGATCACTGGACTTGTAGGCACAAGTTCCCTCTTTTCATTTGGGACTACTGTGATACCCCCTTTTTTGGCACACAATGCACCGGGCTTACCCATTTGCTATCAGCAATCGAGTAGATCACACATACGTCTAACCACATTAATATCTCTTTTTTCACTACTTCTGGTATTGGTGGGTTCAATATCCTTTGATGTTCAATACTTGGTGTACACTCACTGTCAAGCTGAATTTTGTGAGTACAGATACCTGGAGGAATACCCACTATATCAGCTATGGTCCAACCTATAGCTTTGATAGGCCTTCATAACACCTCAAGAAGCAGTTTCTCCTGCCATTTAACTAAGTCAACCGCAATAATTACCGGTAGAGTGTTATTTTCTTTCAAGAAAGCATACCGGAGATGGGAGGGAAGTGCTTTTAATTCCAGATGTGGTGGTTCTTCTGTTGATGGTTTTGCAGGAGGACTCTCTCTATTTTTCAAATCAATGTCTAATTTCAATGGAGTGTTTGAGTATCCTCCTAAGACTAAAAGAGCAACTACTACTTCTTCACACCCTTGAATTTCAAATTTATCATAGTTAGCAAGCACAACTTCAAGAGGTTCGCTCATGCACATCAAATGGCTCACGCTAGATACCGCCTCATTCATAACATCAACGGTAGACACCATATGAATATCACTTGGGCATTTCTTCGACCTACAAACATTGAAAGTAACTTCGTCTTCGTTCACCCGAAACTTCAACTATCCACTTTCAACATCCACCAATGCTCTTCCGGTTGCTAAGAATGGTCTTCCCAAAATAATGGGAATTTTAGCATCTATTTCACAATCAGGAATGACTAAATCGGCTGGGAAAATGAATCGATCAACCTTCACCAAGATGTCATAAAGTATCCCCACGGGATGCTTGATAGAACGGTCAGCCATTAGGAGTCTCATTGTGGTTGCTTTTGGTTCACCCAATCCAAGTTGCATGTATATCACGTAGGTCATTAAGTTAATGCTTGCCCCCAAATCTCATAAAGCTTTAGCGAATTGGAGCATGCCAATGGTGCAAGGGATGGTGAATGCCCCAGGATTTTTTCCCTTTTTGATCAGCTCCTTAGTCATAATTGCGCTGCAACTATGGGAAACTTCAATTGAGTCAAAATACAAGCTCCTCTTCTCTGTAACTAGCTCTTTCATGAACTTGGCATATCCCGACATTTCCAACAATGCCTCCACAAGGGGGAGGTTGATTGGTAGAATCTTGAACACTGACAAGAACTTTTTGAACTTCTCATCTTCATTCTTCTTCTTTAAGAGTTGGGGAAATGGTGGAGGTACTTTGGGTAAAGGTTGCATGACTTTCAGAATTACAACGTGTTGTTCTAGTTCCTTTTGTGGTTCTTTGGCAAGGTTTTGATGGTTAAGTAACTCTTGTTCCTCCATGCTTTTACCTTCGTCATACTATTAAGCATTTTCATTTCCCATCTCTCTACATTTTGCCACCTTTCAACTACGAGTAACTACACCCAGCCCTCTATCGTCATCTTCCATCATTATCTTTGGTTTCAATTGAGTTGATAATAAGCTCAGTTGTCCTTCAAGTATCTTGATGGCATTTACATGAGAGTTTTGTTACTGTTTAATGATGAAGAGTTATCTTTCATCCCTTTCAACAAATCAGCCGAATTTTCAACTTTATCAAGTATGTGTGACAACAAGTCATTCACCCGGGGGTTGTTTCCACACCCTTTTGATTTTGGGATCTCACTCAAGTGAGTATGGTCCTCCTCATGATCATCTTCCATTCTCCAATAATCATTTTTCTCAGCCCAATCTAGGAATATCTCCTTTGTTCTTCTCCTTTATGATAGTTCCATCCTTGATTTCCACTTCAGTGCAGGTAGCGTTGGTGGAAACCCTCCTTGTATCACTTGGAGTTCCAACCTTGATTCTTCCCCTGCCTTGAGTAACCGGAAAAAGAACCCTCCTCAACTCTAAACACTCCACATGTCCCTTTCATGTGCTCTTGTAGAAACTCCATTTGGGTCAACATCATCTTGATGTTTTCATCACTCTTTCTCTCTTTATCAAGTTTCTATTGCGTTAGTTGAAAACAAAATGGAGAGACTTCATCCTCTTTGGTGTACCACACTTGGTTTAGTCTAGTTATGTCATCAAGAAGAAACAAATCTACCTCAAATTATTGTAATATTATTCCTCCTCATACCAATTGATCAACCACTCCTTTAATAATCGAATCGAGAATCCAGTAGAAATATTGAAGTAACAAATCATTTGGTAGCCCATGAGTTGGGCATTTGAGTAGGAGCTTCTTGAATCTCACCCACGTTTCATGTGTTGGTTCCCCCTCCCGTCGCTTGAAACTTTGAATTTCGGCTCTAAGTTTCATCATCCTTGATGGAGGAAAGAATCTTGTGTTAAATGCTATAACCTGATCCTCCCATGATGTGATGGAATTGTTTGGTAATTCGGCTAACCACTTATTAGATTCTCCTGTTAAGGACAGTGCAAATAACCTTAGCCGTATTGACTCTTGTGACACATTTTTAAATGAAAAGACTGCAAACCTCTGTAAAGTTTCTCATATACTCATGCGGGTATTTGTGATCTAGCCCTCCATATAGTCCCCTCATTTGTATAAGATGAAGAGTTCTGCTAGTGACTTCAAACATCACATTCTCATCAGTTTGTGGGATACGAATTGCACCCATTCCACCCGATTGAGCAAGGTTGTAGACACTATTGATGTTGTTTATACCATCTCGATGACTTGCTTGGCTATCATTCATCACTCATGTTCACTTCTATGTAATCCAAGCAACACTTACACAAAGTAGCCAAAACTAATTCAACTACAACCAACGAATTTGAGAGTGTCAAATCTTCAATCAAAGAATTCTAAGTAACACTACTCCCCTCTTCCATTTTAATTTACATATCAAGGCATTTCATCCAATATTAAATGCCAATGATCGTTCATCAGTATAATAACCCAACTACGTGAGTTGGAGTCGAACCCACAGGGAGTAGTACTTCATTCAAATTCAATTATAAAAGTACAGTGACAATCTCTTTAATCAAACAATTCTTGCACAATTAATGCTCAAATTTCGAATTTTAACTATCAATCCAAATTTACACTTCAACCCAAACAATAAAATATTAGAGTAAAGCTTGGGAAATTGATCAACCAATTATTGAATCTCAATGAAGTGGATAAACAATAATGCTCATAATGGGATAATTTATTACGGGTAGGTAGAACCATATAAAGTAACTTTCTCTCGAACAACTACCTTTTCTATGTTGAATTCTCTTGAATTTCAACACCAATCGAAAGAGGCCTAGCTCGTTAATCTACTCTCTCGACCTGGATACAAAGGTTGGATCACTTGTTTTCACTCTCTCAAGATGAAACCAAGGAAACCCACTACTAAGGATGCTAAGATTGCCACCTTGGTTCAACACCTCTCTCTCAAGCAAGTGCACAACACTTATTTTTTTGCACAAAATCATGCAATTCAATCTTGAAACATAGCAACAACTTAGACTCACTTCAAACTAACACCATTATTTGCAATTAAATAACACCCACTAAGTGAATTTATACAATTGGCTTCATGATCAAAATCCCAAGTGAAGGGTTTTAGCCACTCATCTCAAAAATAAGAAAATCAAAAACAATTATCACTACCATAGTTGGCTACAAAATGAAAATTATAGATGAAAATCAATTGATTATCTCCTCCCTTACTAAATCTCTTTCAAAATATTGCTAAAATCACTCACTAAACCCTTTAGTAGTGTTTCTATCTCATTATTTCCTTCCTCACATTGTGAATTGATTTTCTCTCTCTAGTCAAAACTAATTTAAAGAAGTCTGAAGTCTCACCACTTTTAGACCACTCGATGAATTAAGTCGGGCGTTGCCGACAAATCGGCGATTCGCCGATTGTTCTTCATCTCGCCTTCATTTGCCACTTCTTCTTGGTCTGGCCACTGTACCAAATAAGACAATAAAATTCTTTGAATATATTTGTATGTAAAAATGTTATATAAAAAAAGATTTAATGGTGTAGTATTGTTATTTTACATTTTGATTCTAGGATATGTTATCCTGGAATTAGTATTCCGCACACAAGGAGGGATAAATTATCCCAATCATGCTCAGGGATAACTTATCCCAAAATTGGTATCCAAACAAAGAATTGAGGGGTACTAAAATTATTCCAGAATTACTTTTTTGTCATCCATAATACCAAAGAACCTTTTAGTAACTAAATTAAAACAAGTTCATAACTTAAATGTAAACAAAACTAGGTAGATTAAATCAGTGGAGGGATAGTCAATGTGGCAACAAGGTCCATAATGGTCAAATATGTATTAATTTCTCTTCGCAAGTCAAACAGAAGAGTAAATATGAAATTATCCATCATAATTGCTATTATCATTAACCTACACGTGGAAAATTATATATTTCTTTTTCTTTCTTGTCTTATCCCCACAACCACATTTTTCTTACAATTATGCATTCACATTCACTTAAGATTTGGAAAAGAAAAAATATATACTCATAAGCTAACCTACTTCAATACAAATAAATATAGTATAGAAATTTCATAAAATATAACAATAATAACTTTAGCCTTCCACCGCAACTCTAACTTCCTCCTCTTTCAATTCCCCATCATCAATTCATGAGTTCATGTAAAATTCAAAAAAAAAATTGCTCAAAAGATACAACATAGATAATCTACACTTCTACAATTGAATGTAGCACTAAATTTATCAAAATGTTAAATTGTTTATCCAAAAGTTCACTAAAATTGTAATAAATATAATTTTGAAGTCATAATTCATAAATATAAGACTTTTTTGACATTTAAATAAGACGGAGAGCATATATTGATGAGAAAATCATCATCGTTCTTCACCATTATCAGACCAGTATTATTTCTCTTATCTTCCTTTTATTTTTCTTAAACTCTAGCCTAATTACTCAAAATGAAAAGGGGTAACACATTAGTTTAACAACATTTAAACTTTGTAATTGAAGGAAATTTCCAAGAACATGGAAAATATTTGATCATCAATGCAAGCAATTTTTACATGTCCTCCGGTGCCGATGGATAGTTAAGGTTGATTTCAATTTGCTTACGCTTAACAGTACCCATCAAATCATTCAACCAAGAAGCACCAGTGAAGTATGGAACTAGAGGCATGCAAGTTTACAACAAAGGATGTTCTTTCCTGAATTAAAGAGGGAAACGTTATCCGTGGTCTTCATTGTGGATCTTCCTAAAACCTTGGGAAGGTATGATTCCATCTAGGTTTAAGCTGGATTATAACTCTCAGCAATTTGCTATGATCTATGTCAAAGAGATAGTAAGGCTTCACGGGGTGATTTTTATCATCTCAGACAAGGGCACTCAATTTACTTCAATGTTCTTGGTTAAGTTACATAAGCGTTGAATACTCCATTCACTTTTAGCATAACCATTCATCCCATATGGATGGTCAATCTGAGAGGTTGATTTAGGTTCTAGAGGATATGTGGAAAGCATGTACGATTAACTTTGGAGTTGCTTCCTAACAACAATTATCACTCAGATATGACATTATTCATGTAACTTTATGAGAGGGGATATAGATCTCCCATAGGGTGGTTTACCCCTTGTGATGTGAAGCCTTTAAGTGTAGATTTGGTGAAGGAAGATCAAGAGAATGTACGAAACATTACAACCAAGTTCTTTGCAACTTAGAACAGAAAGACGGAGTATGTATACCATAAGGTAAGATATTTGGCCTTCCAAGCTTGGGAACAAGTTTTGTTGAAAGTGTCAAAGATTAAAGGATTGGTGAGGTTCGGAACAAAATGTAAGCCTAGCCCTTGATACATTGTTCAGTTTTAGTTTCTTGACAATGTGGGACCAGTGGCTTACCTACTAGCATTGCTACCTAACTTGTTTGGAGTTCTTCAAGTCTTTCATGTGCACATACTTAAGATATATCATAGGCATAGAGAATATATTATCAAGTTGAACTTGATAGTACTAGACAAGGATTTTCAGTATGAAGAGGAATCGGTTACTAATCTTGAACGGGATGTTTGAAAGTTGAGGAGAAAAAAGATAATATCAACGAAGGTTTAATGAAAGCATCATCCAGTGGAGGAAGCTACTTCGTAAACCTAGAGGGATATGCGGTACAAGTACTATCACTTTTTTGAAGATTCAAGTACTACTTTCTTCTTGACTTAGCCCAGTTTTCTTGTTTGTTCTCTCGGGGACGAGCAATGGGTAAATTGGTATCTGTTGTAACAATCCCTTTCAATAGTCATAGGTAAACATTGGGTGAAAAATTATAGTCATGAAAACTTCTGGAATACAAAATTGAAAACTTTGGCCTATGCTAGATATAGACTAAATCTAACCAAGGCACGGTGTAGGGCAATCCTGGAATGGATTGGGTAAAATGTCTATCCTTGGGTAGGTTTTCTAATACCTAAGACTATTTAACCCTATGACTTTTCAGAATCAAATTCGGGTAAGTAGAACTTCCAATATCAAACTTTGCATGAGAGGGTTAGTTTAGAACGTTAATGTTCAAAGGTGTGTTACGATATGGGGGCTTTTTGGGAGAAATCTGAGTTTATGCCTCATGAAATACGCTATAGTGGGTTTCACACCACTATAGGTGGGTAATGAATTCCTTTTTAAGGTGGTGACCCCACTATGACTAAGCTACTATATTTGGTTGAGCCACAATATCGAGTTAGACCGTTATACCAGGTTCGGGAACTATAGCAGGACGATCACAAATAAATACATAAAAGTACCAAAACCTCTCAATATTTTATAACTTCATTTTTGGAAAAATAAAAGGCTATTTAAAGTAATTTTCTTTCATTTTCCACTAGTTACTTTGGTAAAGGTAAGTTATTTATTCCCCTAGTTTGTGTTGCAACTTTTAATGATCATGAACTTTGCCAATGATTATGATAAAGTAATAATTTGTTTTAATTAGGCAACTGTCCACTGATTGTTTTATTTAGTTACCATTTTAGACAAGAACATGTCAAGGCATGACAAAAAGGGAAAGCTCAAGTTCTTTAGACCATTCATGCTTGTTTCGAGGTAACTGATGGTCGTTTGGTTTTTATTTATGTTATATGTGTTTTGCAGCTACTTTGCTAGTATTGCATGCATGATATATGATTAGATAAAGAGGAAAATGCATGATTTGAAATGTTGAATGTTGTTCATCGTATGCATTGAATGTGCTTACATTGTGATTGTAAAGTTTGTCGGATGAGTAGATCGGGTACCACGTGGGTACATATTTATGAGTGTATCAAATACCATACTAGCACATATTTCTAGTGGATTGGGTAGAATTTCTTACATACTAACTAGTGGATCGGGTACCACATCTGTACATATGAACTACTGAATCGGGTACCATACTATTACACTTACTATTTGTGTGTAGGGTTGATAACGCTCAGACTACTCTTCAAAATCAATTAAAAGAGTAAGCGGCCGTTGTCAATAAAAATACCAAACTAATAATTCTCAAACACAGTTCATCCGATTCTAAGTTAAGGCTGTTGCTAACAAGTATAAATCCAACTAATAGTTGGGGTCGATCCCACATGGAGTGATACGATAAAGAATTCAATTAAGAAGTAAAATGGTGGTCTAATCATTTGTAGATGTAGACATTTTGGAGAAATAAAATAAGTGGTAAGGGGTTGACAATTAATGTCAAATGGGGGGGGGGGGGGACTAGATAGAACACTAAACAGCTACGAACAAACGAGATTAAACAAGTATAGGGGATATCGTGAGAGTGTGATCAATTGAACGCCAATTACACAAAATGGATGACTATTATTTAATAGAAGTCATTAAATCTTACTGGGTAGGCTAGGCTTTTGATGTAATATCCATTTCTCAATCAACTATCACGAATCAAACGAGTCCTCTCGAACCTCGACAAGCACTACAATTATACACAACCCAATACCTCAATTAATCTACTTTTTCAAGCTAGATTAGTAGGATTAAATTTAGACCCAC
This sequence comes from Solanum gracilifrons, assembly GCA_029582605.1. Taxonomy (NCBI): domain Eukaryota; kingdom Viridiplantae; phylum Streptophyta; class Magnoliopsida; order Solanales; family Solanaceae; genus Solanum; species Solanum gracilifrons. Next base: position 40,626 of record JAJOOH010000386.1, on the reverse strand, counting down.
TTTCTCAAACTTAGTCTATAATAGCCCAATCACTACAATAATCAACTAATAGTTTTAACTCTAATACTTCTTTCTCAAGCAAGCTTAGAATGTTGAACTAGAATTGCATTTGCAACTATAATTCATCAATTAAAACTTAACTATTAATTGAATCCACTTCAAATCAACAGTAAAATCAATAAAAACTAACACCAATAAACTAATTAAAACATTCAATCACCTAATCACACCCCCAAGAATGGGGTTTTAGCCAAATAGCATAAAGAGCAAGAAATTGTTACCAATTATGTTTTCCATCAGATTGGGTAACATTCTACGAGTTTTCAAATGCTCTAATTAAAGAACAAAATCAAACCAACCCTAAATCTATACTCAAAAACTGTAAAAACAATGTTTCGAATGTTGTAGATCAAAAACCTAGAACTACACAATGTGGGAACTCTCTGGAAAACTCGAAACTCCTTTCCTCCTTTAAAAGTCATATTTATACGTTCCCCAAATTTCAGCTTCAGAGTTACTCGGTGAAGTAAGTCGGGATACGCTGACCTAGTCGGTGATGCGTCGAGTGCTCTTTTCTATCGCCTTCTTGTCTTGGCTCTTCAACACCTCGCTTCTATAACATTAGGTGATCAAAGTTGACATTGCCGGTCCATTCGGCGTGTCACAAAAAATCAGTTTTCTCGCCGAGTTAGTCTTGATCATGGGCTAGCATTCTGGAACTTTTGGTGAGATAAAGGTCCACTCGATGACTCTTCGAGTATCTTTGGCGAGTACCAACCTTGCTTTTCTTCAACTTCTTCAGCTTTTTCGCTCCCTTTTTCCCGGGAATACCCTTGCCTTTCTCTCTTTCCTTCATTGCTGCAAATTAGCACTTTAATATCAGTTTAGAGCATAAAATAGGCATTAAGGAACCTAAAACTTTGAATATTAAACCCTAAATAGGTTGAAATCCCCGACTGATGATCACCCCCAACTTAAACTTTTTCTTGTCTTCTAGTAAAACACAAGATCAATCAGTTCAATAGAGATGTCTACAAATAGTACTACAAGAGATTGAACATGAATGCACACAAGGTAAAAACTACCCATGCAATGTTCAAATGTACACTACAAGTTTCAAACCGTGACTAGTCATCATCAGATAGAAACCAAGCTCACAATGGGATGTCATCCAATAATCCTTGCATGTTAGATAGATTATTTTTGGAAGAAATATTGTGGAAATAATTTCTATATATTTGTGATGTGTTCCTATGTATTTTGAGCATCAGATGTTGTTCATTTTCATCGCTTGAGGACATGAAATGGTTCTAATTTTAGGGTATTAATGTGTTGTGAACTCATAGTACATTTGGCATTAAAAATGAGGATTAGTGCAAGAAATCGAGTTTGTTTATGTGGATATGATGGTTTCTGTTGATGATGTACAGGTGAAACACTTGGATTCAAATCATACGAAGAAAGTTTTAAAATGAAGTAAAACAAGCTCTACGAAAGGTTACATGGGTTATGGTCCAGTAGAGGAAGTATCTTATGTCTCGTGGAAGAGAGGCACTGAATAAAGTAGCTACCTTAGTGAAGCCTAAAGTCCATGCAGCACTAGACAAGCATTGGTTTTTAATAAGTGCCGTCTAGTAGCTCATAAAGACAATTAGTGAAGGGCGACACCACACTGTCTAAGTGTGAGACTACAGAAGGGTTGACGAGTCGTCACCTTGCCCGTGAAGATGTTCGACAACATTAGTCCTACTTTAAGTAGAACTCTTTTCAAAGACTATTTTAATTATTTAGGTTATATTTTTAAATTATCAATAATACGTTGAGACATTATGAGCGTTGAGAAAAACATTGTTTCCTTTATGAACACATTTCTTGGTCGATTACTTTGGATCAACACTTTGGGTTCGTGATTCAGTGTTGACAATCAAAAAACTTGTTGTTTGCTATTATTGTTAGTCTATTATATTATGCTTTCGATAATCTCTACTATCAGTTTTCTTGAAATAATGGGTGGCTAAACACCACAACTAGGGTTGTGAAAACCATGACTAAACCATAACTACAAATTCAAATACATGTGTCATTTGACTGTTAATTGCATATGTTGTTTCAACTTTCGTAATGATTGCCTTCTATTGAGTGCACACATTAGAACTTGCTTCAAATAAATCTATGACTGATAGGAGAAGAGTGAACTCATCTCATAGGGCTGAAACACGTTTAGATGTATCTAACTTGCTAGTAAGATATAATATTAGAAATGAACAGTTATTTGTATAGAATTTGAGCCTGGAATAAATGTCATGGGGAACAAAATCCTCTTCTCGTTAAATCAATTACTAAAATCTTGGAACTATTGTTTTCTCTAGTTGGCTTTTAATCCTAATTAAAAATTGGATACGTAAATTCAAATAGCCCAATATTTACTTTTCGTTATTTACTCTTTTGGGAAATATCAAGCACAACTGAATACAAGCGTTAGTAAGTTTGTTTCTCCTGTATATTCCCTGTTGGATCGACCACAACTCCCATTGAGTTCTATAATTGAACTCAACCGTTTATACTTCGTAATTGAAGTGGAAGTTTTGACGTATCACCATGTCAATCAAACCTTGAATGTTAAAAGACACCATCACCGGTCTTTGACCTTTTGGCCTACCTAGAATTTCCTTAAGTTTGTCCGCTTCAATTTGCTGAGCATGAATCATTAAACGAGAAATATCAACCTTCTCAATGAGGATGGAGGTACGACATTCTTTGACCAAAATTTCAGACACACCTAAAATAAAATTTCCCATCCTTGCATTAGGGTCAGCACCCATAATAGGAGCATACCAAGACAATTGGATAAACTTCTAGGCATTCTTCTAACGTATGTTCTTCAAGGGTCCATATCATGAAAATCGTGGCATAAGGATAAGGAGAGATACACATAGAATTAAACTCTATCGCACGACAATAGAGTGATGAAAGAAGTGTAATTTCCTGAATATATTATAGCCTCCTATTCATAAATGTGGTGTGCTTCACACTCATGAACAAGAGTCTACACGACGTGTCTTATCAGACATCCTAGGACCTTTCTAAACCTTATGCTCTAAATACAAAGTTTATCAGAACCCCAAGTACACCCTAGGTATAACATGGCATATAAAACCCCAAGAGGCCCTAGAAAAGCCACTTAACATACACCATACATGATGATAGAGGTAAAAGCTTTACGAAGTAGCGTTATCCATCAAGATGAATTTGATAAACCGAAAGTCTAAATAAGTCTCACATCCATCTAATTCATCACACAGAAAGTGATTGGGACGTAACCCATAAATAACATACAAATATGGAAACTTAAATGACATAAAGAAATTAAAGAGTCTCGGTCCTTGAAACATGAGGACTCACCAATCTACAAAGCCTATGGACAATGAACTAGCCCTAAGTATGGGAGGTAGGAGAGTCGGACCCTAAATAAGTCAAATAAAGTAGGCACAAGTATGCATTTGTACATGGAATGTACTAAGTATGAGGCAATGTGCATAAACATAGACATTATAGCATAAATAACTTAAAATAAGTAGACATGATCATATGGAAACATTCAAAAGCTTTAAAGAAGATTTGACATGAAAATCATGGAAATATGGTCAAGTACATTAACATAAAAGACATAAGAAAAGATTTGAAGAAAATACAGTCATTTTGTGGGATTGTAGCTTTAACCGACAATAAGATCATGAGAGATATATCATGGAATCTAGTATATCCCTCATACCGAAAGAAGGGAAATCAACTTGCCAAGGTAGGGTCCGTACATATCAAGCATTGCTAAAGTAGATCCACTAGCTACCTCATTTAAGACATCCTACAGGGGTATGTAGTTTGGGACTACAGGTTGCTACTAGGTACTATTCTTTTCGAGCCTCCACCCAAAATCCCTCTAGGTGGTAAGTCTAAATATCTACGGAATAGATAACAGTCAAATATAAATTTAACATAGGAAAGGAAATGATCAATACCAATCCATATTCAAAAAAAAAATCAAAACATAGAATAACTCGTTATACATAACTCAACATGGATTAGAAAACCTTTCAGCAATGTGAAATATATTTCACAATCATGAACATCATGGTGAGTGAGAAATACTTTCACAATAATATTGATACTTTCCTTTCAAAGCATTTTTGAATCATTTATAATTACTTCATGAGAACATGCATATGTTCATAAATTCATATTTCATAGATTCATCACTGGATCATTGTTGGAAAACATAATATAGGTATGGGTAAATGCAATTTTCAACTAAATATCATTGATTAACATCAATTCATGCAGTAGAAGTGTAACATTCCGGAAATTTGTAGGCTAAGACTAGAGTTAAACATTAATGTTAAAGTCAAGGAAGAAAGGAAAGAACCAAGGCACTGCCCCAAGACAACTAGGGCCTTCACGACCAGTGGTGGTCACCATGAGTCATTGTGCCACTTGTGGAGGTGGAGGAAGTAGCCTCCTTAGGCTGCCTCAAAATTGAACCCTACACACGAGCCACTTTACGGCTAGTGAAGTCAAAGACAGCTCGTGGGAGTGGTTTTGAACTTTCCTTAGGTGGTTGAGGGATGATGTAAGGTGGCTAAGCCACTCCCTCAAGGTCCATGAGAGAGACCACGGCTCGTGGTCTTGACCACGACTCGTTGTCTTGACCACGGCTCGTGGTCTTGACCACGGCTCGGGGTCTTGACCACGGCACGGGGTCTTGACCACGGCTCGGGGTCTAGACCACGGCTCGGGGTCTTGACCACGGCTCGGGGTCTTGACCACGGCTTCGGGTCCTGACCACGGCTCGTGGAGCCCTCTGTGGTGTTGCCTTGCGAGTGTGCTAGCTACTGCCTCAAGACCATGGATGGGACCACGGCTCGTGGAGGCCCACGTGGTTTTTGGCAGCTCACAAAAAGTGAGTGGCATTTTGGGTATCTCATTTTTAAGTCCTACCAAAGTGGAGTCATTTTTCCTTACTTTTATACACCTATATAAGTCTTTTTAAGTCAAAATCCTCCGTTTCAACCCATAATTTCCAAAACACCCAAATGAAATTCCAAAAAGTTCATCTTCTCTCAAAATTTCTCTCTCTAGAACTAAAGGAAGAAGAAGAAGGAGGTTGGAGCATCGGGTTTCAAAGAGCTAGGGTTTTCTTCTAAATTTCATGGGTATTATTTGCCAAGGTATGGTAGTACTTCATCCATGGAGCCCTTAAACACTTCATTTCAAAGTTAGAAATTTCCTAAAAGCTAGGGTTTTTACTCCAAGTCATGCATTCTTTCTAAAAATGATTTTAATGGGTTAATTAGTTTATGTTGTGGTTTATTATTGTCATTTTTATGATAAAATCTCCTATGAATCCATGATATTCCCCATATTCTAAATTTATTCCTTTGGAATGTGGGTGAATTTTTTAAGGAGGAACATTATGAGATTGTGCTTGTAGTAATTTAGCTAATTGAATCATGTTATTATCCATAGCTAATGTAGTAAATCCAGATGTGTTGGAAGGAATGTGATCCTTGACCTAAGAGGGGTAAAACATGAGAATCGTACATGATTGTGGACTCATTGTATATGCTTTATATATATGATTATAATCCAATTGTCGTGTTGATTGAAAGGTCATTCTCAAAAACACATAATGAATATGATGTGAAAGGTTTTCTCACAATATGATGATTCTAAGGTTGAAAGGCCATTCTCAGCTGTTGAATCTACGAGCTATCTTATAAATTGTGTTGGATTGAGTGTCAAGGCACTTTTCCATACATATGAAATTAATTCAAGACCAAACATGTAACTGTGGGAAGTAATGCTTAGCACCGAGTCGATATTGAATATGAGATAGAGTCTTTCCCGTTAAGTAAGGTCGGGTTTATAAAAGCAATCTCATAAGATGGAGGCTCCCCCATTAGGCAATGTTGGGGTTTCTAGTTACAATCTCCTTATCCCATAACTATGTGCCCCCATAGGATATTTAGCTAGTGGATCCACCTAAAAGATAACAACTCATGGTCTTACCTTAGGCAAGTAGGACAACCCTTTTTGGTGTGGGCAACACCAGATTCAATGTTAAGCTCAGACGGTCGATGTTTGTTAATGCTTATTCTTACCATGACAAGGATCTGAATAGGAACATGAATTTTGAAATATGGTAACTCAATAAGCTTTATAGAGCTTGGGTAGGATTATGGGATCTTATTCATTCATTGCACAAGTTTTCTTTGAGGGTACAAATGGTATAGTTCTCTTATGATATGAGTATTTATGTAATGAACATGCTTATGACTTATGCTCTTCCATTATCTTCTTAATGATGTTTTAAACTTACAAAATGCATGCATTCAACTAAATATCCCTTTTAGTATATTTTTTCATGATTTTATGCATGGCTATCATACTTACTGCACTTTTCTACTAACCCATATTTCTTCTACATTTTCCGTAAAGTGTAGGGTCCGTTCTTAAGGCGATCTCTTTTCGGTTAAAGCTTGGATTTGACTATTCTCCTTGCTTGTGGTGAGTCCTCAAGATTCAAGGACGATGTTCATTTTGAGTGTCATTTCTAGTATTTAATTTTTGAACTATGTTGTGTGGGCTATTTTTCTTTCATTTGAACTATTGTAATAGATGGTTAATTGAGACAAGTCTAGACTTTTGTTTTCCTTTATAAAGATATTTAGACTTAAATGTGTTTTACTCTTGTTTGTTCTAATGTTTTATGTTATGATATGCTAATTGGAATACATGCTGCCCTTCGGGGTATTGTGTGCCTTGTTACGTCTAGGGATTACCCTTAGGTCATGACAAACTTGTTAATCAGAGCACAATGTTTAATATGATTCTAGGATAATGTCGAATAAGACACGTCTAGTAGAGTCTTGTTCATGAGTTTGAAGCGAGCCACATTTATGAGTGAGAGGCTATGAGATGTTTAGGAAATCACACTTCTTTCATTAATCTTAAGTCGTGCCATAGAGTCTAACTCTATAAAGTCCCTCTTCTAACCCTTCTTTTGTATCTTCAGGGAATGAATACACAAAGGGCTAATACAAGAAGAATGGCGTGTGATAATGTTAATGAAGATGCCCTCCTCAAGCTAATCAAGCTCTGATTAATCCTTCGTCTATGTCGAATTTGGAGGTTAGGTCGGCTTTCCAAATGTTGTCCCAAGCTATAACACCTCAAGTTCAATCTTTGACTACTCAAGTCCAAACAAGAGATGTTGGGACTTACGTGAATCCTAATGTGAATTTGGATGCTTCTAGATTGAAGTATTTTTCAAGAATGAACCCTCTCAAGTTCTATGGTTCCAAAGCGGGAGAGGATCCTCAAGCATTTGTGGAATAGGTTTATAAGAGGGAAAGCGGATTTAGCCGCTTAACAATTCAAGAGTGTGGCTCAAGTATCGTATGCTCAATGGAAGAACAATAGGTAGGTAGAACTGTGTACCACGGATTGGGAGGTGTTTAAAAAGGTATTTCTCGATAGGTTCTTTCCCCGAGAATTGAGGGGAGCTAAGGTGGAAGAATTCACTAACCTTCGTCAAGGAAGTATGAGTGTTCAAGCGTATTCTCTAAAGTTTACCCAATTGTCCAAGTATTCTCTGGCTTTAGTGGCAGATTCAAGGGATATGATGAGTGGGTATTTGACGAGTATGTCTAAATTGGTAAGAAAAGAATGTTGTTTGGCAATGCTTCATGTTAATATGAATATTTCCCATATTATGCTGTATGCCAAACAAATGGAGAATGAGAAACTCCAATACAAGAATCGTGACATAAAAAGAGCTAGGACCGCTGGTGGGAATTTATCCAATGCTATGTCTGATGGACAAGGTCGACAAAGCTTCAAACAAAGGTTTTCCAATCAAGGCTCCTCTAGTGCTCCAAAGGTCAACAAGGATGGGGAGTTTACTCTAAACCTCAAGGAGGTTATGATAAGGGAACTACTATGGGAAAGCTGTCTTGTGCAAAATATTGAAACAGACATGATGGTAAGTGCCTAGCTGGCACGGGTGCTTATTATGGTTGCGGTAAGAGTGGTCGTCAATTGAAAAATTGCCTAACACATACGGCCAAGGGCAGAGAAGATAAGTAAACTCCTCCAAGTGGTTCAAACTCCAATTACCAATAGCAAAATCGCTTTTATGCTCTTCAATCCCGAGGTGACCAAGAGAGCTCCCTGGATGTTGTGACCGATATGTTAAAATTCTTTTCTATCAATGTATATGCCTTGTTAGACCCCGGTGTTACTTTGTCCTTTGTGACACTTTTTGTGTCCATGCAATTTGAAATACTCCGTGAAGTGTTAGTAGAACCCTTTTCGGTTTCTACCCCGGTTGGTAACTCGGTGCATGAAAAAAGAGTCTATAGAAGTTGTCCCATCTCCTTGTCCCATAAGGTTACTTTGATGTATTTGGTAAAGTTAGACATGTTAGATTATGATGTAATTCTGGGTATTGATTGGTTGCATGCATGTTATGCCTCTATCGATTGTAGGACTCGGGTGGTTAAGTTCCAATTTCCAAATGAGCCTATTTTAGAGTGGAAAGGGGGAAATTCTACACGTAGAAGTCATTTTGTCTCTTGCCTTAAAGCTAGGAAGATGATCTCCAAAGGTTATATTTACCATTTTGTTAAGGTGAGGGATGTTGAACCCGAAACTTGTTCTCTATAGTCGATTCGGGTGGTGATTGAGTTCCCAAAAGTTTTCCCTGATGATTTTCCCAAGCGGGAAATAGACTTTGGTATTGACCTTTTACCGGATACACAACCTATCTCCAATCTTTCTTATAGAATGGCTCCAGCCGAGTTGATAGAGTTGAAAGAGAAATTTAAGGATTTGCTAAATAAGGGTTTTATTCGACCGAGTATCTCTCCATGGGATTCACCGATGTTTTTTGTTATAAAGAAGGATGGGTCTCTTGTAAAGTGCATTGACTAAAGACAATTGAACAAAGTTACCATAAAGAATATATATCCCCTTCGGAGAATTGATGACTTGTTTGATCAACTCCAAGGGGCTAGTTACTTCTCAAAAATTGACCTTCATTTGGGATTTCATCAAGTAAGGGTTAGAGGGGATGATATACCCAAGATGGATTTCTTAAATAGGTATGGGCATTATAAATTACATGTGATGTCATTTGGTTTAACTAATGCCCCGATGACATTTATGGACTTAATGAATAGGGTGTTTAGACAATACCTTGATATATTTGTGATTGTGTTTATTGATGATATTTTGATCTATTCAAGGAATGAATAGGGTTAGTATGTGTCCATGTGGATGTTTGCACCGATCACAAGAGTCTTCAATGTGTGTTTAGTCAATAGGACTTGAATATTCATCAAAGATGGTGGTTAAAACTTTTGAAGGATTATGATATGAGTTTCCTTTATCACCCCAACAAAGCTAATCTGGTAGCGGATGCTCTTAGTAGATTATCTATGGGTAGTGTGGCTCATGTAGAGGATGAAAAGAAAGAGTTGGTTCGTGAGGTGCGTAGGTTGGCTCGGCTAGGGTTTCAACTAGTGGATTCTGCCAAGGATGGTGTCATGGTTCATAATGGTTCCGAATCATCCTTTGTAATGGATGTGAAGTTGAAATAAGGCCTTGATCCTTTACTAGTTGAGTAGAAGGAGTCGGTACTCAAAAAGTCCATAAAGCTTTCTCCCAAGGGAGAGATGGGGTGCTAAGGTATCAAGGTCGGTTATCTGTTTTAGATATTGATGGTTTGAGGGAGAAAGTTTTAGAAGAAGCTCATAGTAATCGATGTTCTATTCATCTGGGAGCCACCAAGATATTCCATGACCTATGGGAAGTCTATTCGTGGAACGGTATGAATAAATATATTGCGGGATTTGTAGCCAAATGTCCTAATTGTCAACAAGTTAAGGTTGAGAACCAAAGGCTAGGAGGCTTATCACAAAATATTCCTATTCCTACTTGGAAGTGGGAAGATGTGAACATGGATTTTATTATGGGTTTTGCTCGCACTCGAATGCAACATGATTCTATTTAGGTCATTACAGATTGGTTGACAAAATCAGCCATTTGATTACCATAAAGTTTCTTTCTCAGTGGAAGACTATGCTAAGTTTTACATAAGGGAGATACTGAAGTTGCATGGGGTTCCTTATCTATTTTTTCGGATCGGGGTACTCAATGTACTTCTCACTTTTGGAAGTCATTCCAAAAAAACCTTGGTACTAAGGTGAAGCTTAGAACCGCTTTCCACCCTCAAATGGATGGTCAAGTGGAACGTACCATTCAAAACTTAGAGGACATGTTGAGAGCATGCGTGATACACTTTAGAGGTAATTGGGATGACCACTTGCCATTAATAGAGTTTGCCTGCAATAATAATTACCACTCAGGTATTGGTATGGCTTCTTTTGAAGCCTTGTATGATAGGAGATGCAGGTCTCCGGTTGGTTAATTTGAGGTAGGTGAAATTACTCTTATTGATCGCGAACCAGTTTATGAAGCTATTGAGAAAGTTCGGATCATTAGAGAGCGGTTGAGAACAGCTCAAAGTAGACAAAATTTTTATGACGATGTGAGAACAGGGGATCTAGAATTTGAAGTTGATGATTGGTTCTATTTCAAAATCTCACCTATGATGGGTGTGATGAGACTTGGCACGAAAGGGAAAGTTAGTCCCCGGTATGTGGGCCATACCTAATTTTGAAACTAGTTGGTAAAGTTTCCTATGAGTAGAAATTTCCAAAAGAGTTGGCCCCGGTTCATCCAGTATTTCATTTTACTATGCTTAAGAAGTGTATTGGAGATCCGGTATCCATTATTCCCCTTGACGGGTGAGGAGTTGATGAAAGCCTTTCCTAGGAAGAGGTTCTGGTAGAGATCCTAGACCGGTAAGTTAAGACAATGAGAAATAAGGAAATAGCTTCCAATAAGGTTTTGTGGAGAAATCATTTAGTTGAGGGTGCTACTTCGGAGACCGAGGCCGTATGATGTCCCGATACCGTAATCTCTTTCCTTCTACTCCTATTCAAGCTTTTGGTAAATAGTTCCTCTTGAGTTTAAGTGTTCTGGAAGTCATGTTTCGTATATGTACTTTCCAATGATTTCCTTATGTTATGCATGTTCCTGATGAAATTCATGTTTAGTGAGAAAATGATTTTTCATGATTTATGTTCCTCATGTTGTTGTGCATTTAGTATGAGTTGTTTATTTGTCTTCATGAGTTGAGTTGATGAACATGATTTGGTATGCTTTTGAGAGTAATTGCATATTTGCATCATGATGTTGTGTTGAGCATGCTTTTGTTAGGAGAAGGTCTTTCCTCCTATGAATATGAGAATTGATGAGTTTCATGCATAATGGGTTTCTAGATGTAGTTCCTACTTCCTTATATTGTATTGACTAGTTTGAGTTGGAACTGAAGATTCCTCCTTTGAATTGTGCATTATTTTGATGTTGCATGCATTATGGTAGTCTTGAATCTTTAATTTCGTAAGGTGTCTAGATGGTCATTCGAGGATGAATGTTCCCAAGGGGGAGATAATGTAACACTCCAGAAAGTACAATGTTAAGACTAGAGCTAAACGTTAAAGTTAGAGTCAAGGAAGAGGAGCAAGAACCAAGGCAAGAGGCCAAGGACCAATTTTGCCCAAGCATTGCAAAGGCACTGACCCAAGACCACGAGGGCCTTCACGACCACGAGTCATGGTGCCACTTGTAAAGGCAGAGGCAGCAACCTCCTTAGGCTGCCTCAAAAGTGACCCCTCCACACGAGCCACTTCATGGCTCGTGAAGCCTTAGACGGCTCATGGGAGTGGTGTTATACTTGTCTTAGGTAGTTGAGGGGCGATGTAAGGTGGCTAAGCCACTGCATCAAGGTCCACGAGAGGGACCACGACTCGTGGTCTTGACCAAGGCTCGTAGAGCCTTTTGTTGGGTTGCCATAGGCATGTGAGCTTAAGGCACAATATGCCTAGCTACTGCTTCAAGATCAGGGATGGGACCACGGCTCGTGGTCATGACAACGGCTCGTGGATCCCCACGTGGTCCCTGGAAGCTCAATTAAAGTGAGAGGCATTTTGGGTATTTCCTTTTTAACTACTACGAAAGATGACTACTTTTGCCTTACTTTTATACAGCTATATAAGTATTTTTAAGTCAAAATACACCCATTCACCCTATTATTACCAAAACCCCTAAATTAAATCCCAAAAACATCATCTTCTCACAAAATTTCTCTCTGTAGAACTCATGGAAGAAGAAGAAGGAGGTTGCAGCCTAGGGTTTCAAAGAGTTAAGGTTTTCTTCTCAATTCCATCGGGATTCTTCACCAAGGTATGGTAGTCCTTCATCCATGAATATCTTTCATCCATGCTGCTCTTAAACTCTCAATTTCACAATTAGAACTTTCTTAAAAGCTAGGGTTTTTCACTCAAAGTCATGGATTTTTTCGAAAAATGAATTTAATGGTTTAATTTCTTTATGTTATGGTAGAATTGTTGATTATTATTGTTTTTATGATAAAATCTCTCACGAATCTATGCTAATCCCCATATTCCCAATTTATGCCTTTGTGATATGAGTGAATTGATGAAGGAAGAATACTATGAGATTATGATTGTAGTTATTTAGTTAATTGAATCATGTTATTATCCATATCTAATGTAGTAAATATAGATGTGTTGGATGGAATGTGATCCTTGACCCGAGAGGGGTAAAATATGAGAATTATACATGATTGTGGACTAATTGTATATGCTTTACGGACATGATTATAATCTAATTGTTGTGTTGATTGAAAGGACATTCTCATAAACACATAATGAACATGATGTGAAAGGTTTTCTCACACTATTATGATTCTAAAGTTGAAAGGTCATTCTCACCTGTTTAATCTACGAGTTATCTTATGAATTGGGTTGGATTAAGTGTCAAGGCACTCTTCCATACATATGAATTTAATTCATGAATAAACCTGTAACTGTGGGAAGTAATGCTTAGCACCGACTGGATATTGAATATGAGATAGAGGCTCTCCCGTTAAGTAAGACTGGGTTTCTAAAAGTAATCTCATGAGATAGTGGATACCCCGTTAAGCAATGTTGGGGTTCTAGTAACGATCTTCTTATCCCATAACTATGTGCCCCCATAGGCTATTTAGCTAGTGAATCCACCTAAAAGCTAACAAGTCATGGTCTTACATTAGGCAAGTAGGACAATCCTTTTCGGTGTGGGCCGTGGACACAGACAAGGGACCTAGGATCACGAGTGACCTCTAGCTAACCCTGCTGGAATATCTTAGCATCCTTAAAGATAAATTGAAATAACAAATACTATGCGGAAGCTAAATCATCATGTAAACTTAAATAATGGGGAATACCCATATACTATCTAAGTAAAAAAAATGAGAGTTTGAATACAAATGAAAAGTCAAACTCTAACATTAAAGCTGAAACTAACTATATCTTAAATAAAGCCTTTACTGACTAGAAATGTTGGGCATTCCCCAGGTAGATCTAGCAAAACTAAAACTAAAGCTAAAATGGAAACATAACATGTCAAATGTCCTCGAAGAATGAGGACTCGCCACTGATGTTGCTGAACTGAAGATCGGGAACTGATCTATGCGTGATCTGATTGCTGAGGACATGAACCTACATCACGAGAAGATGTGCATAGAGTATGCGTCAGAACTTGAAAGGTACTGAGCAAGCAGGATAGAATAAAGCTGAATGATGACATAACTGTATAAGAAATAAAGCAATGATATAATATGAACATGTTACTGATGCTGGAAATACTGAGCATGACTTAATTGACTGCAATTACCAAGTTTATAACATGCTGAGAGTGAATACTGATTGTACTGATAACGTGGTCAATGCAATAGAATATGATTGAACTATTGGAGCTACTAATAACCGACATAAAACCACTTGAGCTAAATGTGGAGTCCGATGTATACGCCCCATTGAGAAGACCCAATATACCCTGCCAGAGGTATAGAGGCATGCTAGCTTGATCATTAAAATGTTGCCCACATAGGGGACTTACAACCTACGGGGACGTAGTTCTGGGACTTGAAGGTGACTAGCCCTAGTCCCCTCGGTATTAAGATTATCCCAATTGATTAAGTAATTAACATATTATGAGTGAAATGTTGTAATACTTGATATCTCAAAATACTGGCATGTAAACTGAGAATGCAACATTAATATGCTGATAATGGGCATTCAAAAATTGAGGCATGTATGTGTATATCTGAAATATCTTACCTTGCATATGTCATTCATGAACTAAAAGAACTACATAGCTAGGGTTCTGAATTTATGAAAGAATCTACACCAAAAGATACTGAATTCATGATAATCTGACTTGAGTCATTCCAACAACTAAAACCCAATAATTTCTAACATTCAAGAAACCATGGGTCTAGATAATATTAAGGTAATTAAGATTCTGATTGAAATCTAGAGACCTAATGGGTGAAAGGAACCCACTAGTGAAATCCCGCGTACCTGGTGACGAATTCTACAGAGAAATCTTTCGATTTTGGGGCTGAAACTAATGAAACCTTGGTGCATTCTTGAACAAGGGTTCTTGACCTTTTTCTCCTCTAACGCTCTAATTTTTTTCTATGTTTTGATGAACTATCTGACTTAGGTAAGTTCTAGTTATGTTTCTAGTCTAAAACAGACAAAGCCTACGTAGTTTCGGGTTTAAACGACATAGTGTATGTGTTTAACGTATAAGGGAAAAGCCCAAACGACCCTACTTAAAAATCTGATGGGATGGACCACGATACCCCTGACAGACCGTCAAAGGGGCCACACACTATGGGACCGGTCGTGGTGCTCGGCCAGTAGATAGTGGTTCTGGGTTGCCCTACCACGGTCTACTTCATGGACCGTCTGAAGGATCACGGACTGTGAAGTTCCTCGTGGTCCTTCACCTGGCTAAGGGCTGCACTGAACCAACTCTACGGGAGCCACCACGGTTTGTCATCCGGACAACGGACCATGAAGGTCCTCGTGGTCCTTACTTGGGCGAGGGGTAGTACACCTAAAATGGGAGAGATTGAGTCCACGAATAGGTCAATGGACTGTGGACCCTATCACGGACCGTGAACCGTGTTGTGGTTCACTGGTTCAAGTGATTTTTGCTGCACTTTTCTAAGTCTGGTTTCTGAGGTGTTACAATATCTCCCCGTTGGGAACCTTCGTCCTGAAATAAAGTCTAAACTAGCTAAAATGGAGGGAAAGAGATGCAAACCCTACCACTAATTAGTGGAAACTGATTTCGGACTTAACTAAGTTCCAAGAACATGCAAATACGCTGAAAAATGCAAGTACAAATTGAAGGAACAAGATACTAAGACTTAATTTGTGCATTAATGAATGGAATACTGGAGAGGAACTATTACCTCAAGTGGGAATGGAATTGGAAATAAAGCGATGAGGATGCTTGTCCTTCATGGCTACTTCTTCTTCCCAAGTAACTCCCTCTACGGACTGACTCCTCCACAAAACCTTGACTAAAGAGACTTCTTTGTTTCTCAACCTTCGAACCTGACGATCAAGGATTTCAACTAGTACCTCTTCATAAGTGACACTATCTTTCACAGCCACACTTTCTAAAGGTACTATAGATGTTGGATTACCCATACACTTCTTCAACAACGAAATGTGAAAAACCCGATGCACCGCTACTAGTTCTGTTAGCAACTCTAACTGATAAGCCACTTTACCAACCCTTTTCAAGATCTGGTAAGGGCCTACATATCTAGGACTGAGCTTCCCTTTCTTATCAAACCTCATCACCCCTTTCATAGGTGACACTTTCAGGAAAATCGAATTATCAACCTGGAACTCTAATTCCATTCTCCTTACATCCGAATAGGACTTCTTGTGACTTTGAGCTATCTTGAGTATATCTCTAATGAGTTGAACTTTCTCCATAGCATAATGAACTGAGTTTGTCCCTATCAAGGCTACTTCACTTACTTCAAACCAACCAACTGGAGATCTACATGTACGACCGTACAATGCCTCATTAGAGGCCATCTAAATACTGGAATGGTAACTATTATTATAGGTGAACACTATAAGAGGAAGGTTATCATCCCAACTACCATTGAAATTGATCACACAACCTCTCAACATGTCTTCTAAGGAGTGAATAGTACACTCTATCTGATCATCCGTCTACTGATGAAAAGTTGTGCTAAGATTAACCTGGGTACCAAGACCTTTCTGAAGAGACTTCCAGAAATGAGATGTAAACTGAGGACCTCTATCTAAAATGATAGACAAAGGAGCCCCATGCAACTTGAATATCTCATTAATGTAAAGTTTGGCGTAGTCCTCAGCCGAATTTGTAGTCTTTACCGTCAAAAAGTACGCAAACATAGTAACTATATCAATTATCACCAAAATGAAGTCATGTTGTCTGCGAGTACGAGGTAAATCTGTGATGAAGTCCATGTTGATCACTTCCCACTTCCAAGTAGGAATGTCCAACTCTTGAGTCATACCTCCTAGTTTCTATTGTTCTACCTTGACTTGCTGACAATTGGGGCACTTAGCCACTAAATACGCTATATCCCTCTTCATACCATTCCACCAGAAGACTTTCCGCAGCATCTTCATGGCACCTGGATGAATAGAATATATGGAGTTATGGGCTTCTGCAAGAATCTGCTATCACAACTCACCCACCTTAGGAACACATAATCGACCATGATAGCGAAACACACCATCTCCCTCTTGGGAGAAAACCTCAACTCTCTGCTGATAGACTGCACCCTTATGTTGGAGCGATATCGGATCACTGTCTTGCTTTTCCTTAACCTCCACTACCAATGAAGATACTGACCCATTCTGAACTGTTACACCACCATATGATATGCTTATAAGACGAACTCCTAAGCGAGTAAATCTGTGAACATCTTTTGCTAGTTCCTTTAATTCTTTCTCATCATGTACTACAGTACCCATAGATAGTCCACTCAGAATTTGCTACCACATTGGCCTTACCAAGATGGTAATGCACACTCATATAGTAATCCTTGAAGAACTCAAGCCATCTCCTTTGGCGAAGATTCAACTCTTTTTGGGTGAACACATACTGAAGGCTTTTATAGTCTGTGAACACATCTACGTGAACACCATACTAGTAATGTCTCTAAATTATAAGTGCAAATACCACTGCTGCAATCTCGAGGTCATGAGTTGGATAGTTCTTCTCATGCACCTTAAGATGTCTAGAAGCATAAGCTATAACCGTACCTCGCTGCATCAACACCCAGCCTAGGCCGACTCAGGACGCATCACAATAGATCACATAACCGTCTCAACCCTCAGGTAGAGTCAAAACAAGACCTATTGTCAACCTAGTTTTTAGTTCTGCGAAGCTCTTCTCACAATCATCTAACCACTGAAACTTGACCTTTTTTCTGAGTGAATTTAATCAATGGAAAGGCTATGAATGGAAATTCTTCCACGAACCTTCTGTAATAACTAGCCAAACCTAAGAAACTTCTGATATTTGTAGGAGAGTTAGGCCTGGGCAATTGTTTCACTGCTTCTATTTTCAGAGAATCCACTCAGATCCATTCGCTAGACACTATATGCCCAAGGAAAGCAACTGACTGCAACCAAAACCCACACTTGCTAAACTTAGCAAATAACTGGTGATCTTTGAGAGTTTGCAGAATAACCCTCAAATGATTTGCATGTTCTTCTTCATTCCTAGAGTAATGAGGATATCAACAATAAACACGATAATGAACAAGTCCAAATACTGCTTGCAGATTTTGTTCATCAAGTACTTGAAAGTTGAAGGAGCATTGTTTACATTAAATGACATAACTTCAGATTCATAATGACCATACCGTGTTCCGAAGATTGTTTTTAAAATGTAACTATCTCTGACTTTGAGCTAATGATAACCGAATCTGAGGTCTATCTTTCAGAAATGACTAGCACCTAAAGTTGGTCAAACAATTCATCAATCCTGGGGATGGGATACTTATTCATGATTGTGACTTTGTTAAACTGCTTATAGTCAATACACATTCTGAGAGAACAATATGTGATCTTCACGAACAACAATGGTGAACCCTATGGGTAAATACAAGGTTTAATGAAGCCCTTATCTAGAAGGTCTTCCAATTGTTCCTTCAATTCCTTAAGCTCGGTAGGAACCATTATGTAAGGAGAATACAAATAGGCTGGGTATCTCGAAGGAGATCATTTTTAAAGTTGATTTCCCTTTTGGGAGGGACTTCGGGATGATTTTCTGGAAATACTTCTGGAAACTCATTGACTACTGGAACAGACTCAAAGGTTGGGGTTTCGAAGCTTGATTCCTTAACCCAAACTAGATGATAGAGATAACCCTTAGATATCATCATTTTTTCCTTAAGGTAAGAAATGAATCGACCCATAGGCGCTAAGCTACTACCCTTCCATTCTAAGATTGGTTTGTCTAGAAACTGAAGACGAGCAATCCTAATTCTACAATAGACTGAGGCTACATGAATGTAACCAATCCATGCCTAGAATGACATCGAAGTCTACCATTTCTAGCTCTACAAGATCTGTTGAGGTGACTTTTTGGAAGACTGTGATAGAGCAATTTATGTATACCTATGTAGCTATTACTGGGTGATAGAATGGAGTAGCGACTGAGAAGGGTTATGAAAGAGCTTCTAGAACGACACCAAAGTTTACTGCTATATAAAGAGTTATAAAGGAAAGAGTAGCCCCTGGATCTAACAATGCATAAACATCTAAGTCAAAGACTCATAACGTACCAAGTGAGTACATCTGGAGAATCTTCCTAATCCTGGCGAGCCTGAAGAGTATACAACCTGTTTTGGCTCGGTCCGCCACCTTTACCAGATGAGTTAACCTGCTGAGTTGGGCGACCTGCTCGTGTTGCTGAAGTTGTGGACTGAGCTCTACCATTTTTACCTCCTTGACCCTTTTTAGATGAACAATTTTCAACGTCTGACAAGACTGACTACACCCAAATCATCCTTCCTTTTCTGCAAGTCACTCGCTTGGATGGTTCATACCACATTTGGACAAGCTTGGTGGGTTCTGGTGCCTGAAACACTCCCCTAATACTTAGTGTCTGACGTCCTATCTCTTTGATCTTTACGAAACTTGGAGGATGGAACACTAGCTGATGAAAGTGCTGGAGCTGAAGACTTCTGCTAAAACGGCGAGCTATTCCCACCACCCGATTTCAGTTGAGAATAGTCATAGTTTCTTGTTCTAGCCTTCTTATTCTCCTTGGACTATTCTCTAAGCTTATCACCCTCAACCTGCTGAGCATGGGTCATGAGCCTAGAGATGTTCATATCATCTCACAACATAGCATTCCTACACTCTGTTTTCACAAGATCTGATACCCCATACATGATTTTTTTCATTTGAGCCCTGGAATCGGCCACCATGTGAGGAGGATACTTGGAGAGTTGGGTGAACTTGAATCCATACTCGTGGACCGTCATAGAACCCGGCCTCAAATTCTTCAACTCCTGAGCATTTTCCTCCCTCAACCATCTTCGAAAGAACCTGTACATAAAGGTCTCATAAAGCATTCCCAAGTAATATAAGCTGTATCTATACCCTGTTCTCTTTCCACTGAGTATAGCAGATATGAGCTACATCCTTAAGTTGGTAAGATTCCAACTTAACTCGATCATTACCAGTTACATGCATCACTCCAAAGATCTTCTTGACCTCATCAATGAAGTTTTGGGGATCCTCACCAAACTGTAATCCTAAGAACTGAAGCAGATTCATCCTCACAAAATTCCGCACTCTAGCTACAGATGAACCAACATTAGCATTTGTCGGAACTAGAACCTGCTGATTGTTCTAGTTGGTCACACTCTGAGCCAACAACTGGATAACGGTCCTAAATTCTGCGTTCATAACTTCCTGATCTGGTGCTGGAGTAGCCGTGTTTCCATTCATGGCATTCTCATTCCCTATGTAAGCTCTACGAGAATGCATGATTTGAAACGCAAAACGATGAGTCAGAAGGAGGAATTAGATCATAACATATGAACGAACGATAAGAGTAACAAATAGAGTGAAGTTTTGTTTTCTTAAAACACTTCGTAGCCTCCCTCTCATTAGATGTGGTGCACTTCATACCCATGAAAAGGACTCTACTTAGTGACGCTTTTCAGACATCCTAGGACATTAAAATGTAGTGCTCTGATACCAAGTTTGTCACCCCTCAAAGATACCCTCAGTGCGCTGATACAGGACCTAGGATCATGAGTGACCCCAAGCAAACCCGACTGGCATATCCTAGCAGACTTTAAGATAAACGAAAACAAGAAATATTGTGCGGAAGCTAAATCATCATGTAAACTGAAATGATGGGGAATACCCATATACTATCTAAATAAAGAAAAGTGAGAGTTTGAATATAAATGAAAAGTCAAACTCTAACACTAAAGCTGAAACTAACTATGTCTGAAATAAAGCCTCTACTTACTAGAAATGTTGGGACATACCATACTTAGATCTAGCAAAACTGAAACTAAAGTTAAAATGGTAAGATAACATGTCAACTATCCTCAAAGAATAAGGACTCACCACTGATGTTGCTGAACTGAAGATCGGGAATCGATCTATGCGTGATCTAACTGCTGAGTACCTGAACCTACATCACGAGAAGATGTAGCGCACAGTATGCATTAGTAATTGAAAGGTACTGAGCATGCAGGATAGAATAAAACTGAATAATAACATAATTGAACAAGTAATAAAACAATGATATAATGTAAAAATGATAATGATACTGGAAATACTGAACATGACTAAACTGAATGTTATGACAAAGTTTATAACATGCCAAGAGTGAATACTGACTGTATTGATATCATGGTCAATGCAATATGACTAAAATGTGGGAGCTAATAATAATTGACATAAAACCACATGAGCTAAATATGGAGTCCGATTTATATGCCCCATCGAGAAGACCCAATATATCCTGCCAGAGGTATAATGGCATTCTGGCGTGATCACTAAAATGTTGCGCACAGTGGGTAATTACAACCTACAGGGCACGTAGTTCTGGGACTTACGGGTGACTGACCCTAGTCTGCTCGGTATTAAGTTTCTCCCAATTGATTAAATAATTAACATTTTATGACTGAAATGTTGTAATACTGGATAGCTCAAAATGTCGGCATGCAAACTGAGAATGCAACATTAATACATTGAAAATGGACATTCGAAAACTGAGGCATGCATGTAAATATCTGAAATAGCTGACTTAGCATGTGCATTTCATGAACTAAAACAACTACATAGCTAGGGTTCTGAATTTATGAAAGAATCTACAACAAAAGATATTGAATTCATGATAATCTAACTTGGATCATTCAAACAGTTAAAACCTAACAATTTCTAACATTCAAGAAACTCTTCGTCTAGATAATATTAAGGGAATCAAAATTCTGACTGAAATCTAGGGACCTAATGGGTGAAAGGAGCCCACTAGTGAAATCCCACATACCTGGTGACGAATTCCTCAGAGAAATCTTTCGATTTCGAGGCTTAAACTGATGAAAGCTTGTTGTGTTCTTGAACTAGTGTTCTTGACTTGTTTCTCCGCTTACTCTCTAATATTTTTCTAAGTTTTGATGAATGATCTAACTTAGGTAAGTTCTAGTTATGTTTCTAGGCTAAAATTGACAAAATCTACGTAATTTAAGGTTTAAATGACGTATTTTAGGTGTTCAACGTATAAGGGAAAATACCTAAATGACCCTACTTAGAAATATGATGGGACGGACCATGACCACTCTAATGGACTGTCAAAGGGGCCGCAGACCATTGGACTAGTCGTGCTCCTTGGCCAGTAGCTAGTGGTTCTGGGTCACCCTACCATGGTCCACTTCACGGACTGTGTGAAGGATCATAGACCGTGAAGGTCATCCTGATCGTACACCTGCCTAAGGGCTGCACTAGACCAACTCTACGGGAGCCACCACAACTCGTTGTTTGGACCACATACCGTGAAGGTCCCCGTGGTCCTCACTTGGTTTGCTGGTCTGATGGCTCATATCTGGGGTCTACTAGCTAGGCCTCACAGATGCCCCCACGAGGACCACGTACCGTGAAGGTCCTCTATGGTCCTTACTTGGGCGAGGGGTAGTCCACCTAGAATGGGAGAGACTAAGTCTACGGGCAGGTCAACGAAATTTGGACCCTATCACGCATCGTGAACCCTGCTGTGGTTCACTAATTTAGGTGATTTGTGCTGCACTTTTCTAAGTCTTGTTTCTGAGGTCTTACACACATGGTCTATGTCGTTTAAAGCTTATTCCCCCCACGACAAGGATATTAACAAGAACATGAATTATGAATGATGGTTACTCATAAGATTTACTTAGCTTGGGTAGGATTATGGGATCTTATTCATGCATTGCACAAGTATGCTTTGAGGGTAAAAATGGTATGTTTCTCTTATGATGAGTATTTATGTAATGAACATGCTTACAACTTATGCTCTTCCATTATGTTCTAAAAGATATTTTAACTTATAAATTGTATGCATTGAACTAAAATGTCCCTTTTAGCATGTTTTATTCATGATTTTATTCATGGCTATCATACTTAGTGCACTTTTGTACTAATCCATATTTCTTATACATTTTTCATCAAGTGGATCCGGTTCTTAAGGCGATCTCTTTATGGTTCAAGTTTTGATTCGACTATCCACCTTGCTTGTTGTGAGTCCTCAAGATTCGAGGATGGATGTTCATTTTGAGTGTCATATCTCGTATTTAATTTTCAAACTATGTTGTATGGGCTATACCACTTTCATTTGAACTATTGCAATAGATGGCTATTTGAGACAAGTCTAGACTTCCATTTTCCTTTGTAAAGATATTTGGACTTAAATGTGTTGTACTTATTTTTGTTTTAATGCTTTATGTTATGATATGCTAAGTGGCTTACATGGTGCCTTTTGGGGTATTGTGTGCCTTGTAAGGTCTAGGGGTGCCTTGTAACGTATATGGGGTGCCTTTGAATCGTGGCAATAAGACTGAACAAATCATCATTGTAAGAAGTCCACATCTATTTAGTTGAAACCCAAGTTTGATTAATGGAAGATAAAATTGTAAACTTGAAATCGTTGGGGACCCTATGGTGAATACACACATACGTTGATGCTAGAAACCCAAAAGGAATGTAGGCTTGGAGAATCGGATGAACACTAGCTTTTCTTCTTCCACCATTGGATTGAAAGGATTTCAAAAGTGAACTTGGTAAAGTTTGGTGAATTTAGTTGAATGAGTTTAAAACCAGTAGATTGGGGGCTTCAAACGTTTTATAGGGCTAAGGGTAGAAGACAAAACGACATAATATTAAAATAAATGTCAAGCCTCATCTACTGTTTTGACCAACAGTTTATAGTGTTTTCTACGGATCGTACTGGTCGACCGTACATAAGTTCAAGAATTATTACTTGGACAAACTTTAATCCTAAAACTTTCACTAAGTCTTGGACTCACCTACCTGAGGTATCTACGAGTCATACAATGTACGAATCGTCTTGGTGAACCATAAAAAGGGGTATTGGGACATGATATTATGAAGATTATTTTCCCACTTTCTATGACCCGTATATGCTTCTACGATCTATAGATGTGATCCGTAGACATAAAATTGAGTCGAAACATTTATTTTCTTCCTTTTGCAAGTTCGGAGGTGTTACACTAATCCCAAAAACTAAACCTTTACGACACATATCTTTAGAATGATTTAAGCGAAATAAGGGTAACTTAACTAAATGATATCTGTAGATTCTTGATTATAGAATGTCATGCACAATTAATTTATAAACAAGACTCTACTTGACAGTGCTTGCAGACTCCATAAGATACGACATTGCTTAGATACCAAATTTGTCAATTGTAAAACTCGAGGGGTGCAACTAGCACCTTATGCCAAAATTTAGGCCTGAGCCAACCTTGCTAAAGTACTTGCTAATGAAACGTGGAATCCACATACACAATTAAGAAAAAAACAAGTATATATCGACTTAAAAGTAATCCATAAGCCGAAGAGGCCCAATCAACAACTCTACAATGAAAATATTTATTCCCAATATTTTATATAAATCAATAAACATCTAGTATACTAGCTTGTTTAGGTCGTCTATGGCACACTGATATTTAAGAAATCATAAACTCTATGTGACCAAATTATCCATCATGATCTCTATACATAAGTTGAAAATAAGTACGCAACTAAATAATATGTCTAACAGCTATGAAACAACAATGAACAACAAAGTAAGGCCGATGAGGCCAATAAAAAGGCTATACAACCCAACACACTAGTCTTCAATCGTCTATGAAAGTAACAATTGGACGGTACAGAGACCTAGCCTACCATAAATCCATAAATAGTAAAACCACCAAACCTCTTAGACTCTAGAAACCCATGGAAGAAAAGAGTCTACATATCAGTTGTATAGGTGGTTGTGTTACTCGATAGGTGTGTCTGCTGGTTGTTTAAGACTTGTAGGCACGAATGTAGTACCCAAGAAAGGGGCGTCAGTACAAACTAATGTACCATGCATGTAAGGTAAATCTAAATTTGAAATTGAAATATAAGTAATGAATGAAAAGGGTAGGGGTAAAACACTACTACAATTCCCTATCTCCATATGCCAAGATAATATAAGCACATACTAGGAAATAACATGACCTGGCCCCCAAAGACTGGCAAGTACAAACAGTATAAAGTCCCTATTGAGCAAAAAAATCACTAAATACACATATTAACCCCATTAGCTTGATACTAATAACAATTTGATATCAACTAGTTGAATGTATATGTACTATGAATCAATGTTAATATGAGGCTCTTTGGTACAATACACATTTGTCGCCATGTAGGTAAAATCTACCTTTCTCGTAGGTACGATCTACCCGGTCAGTAGGCATGGTCTACCCAACCTATTTGCTTAGTCTAACCAGCCCATAATCTCATCTTATACGACATATAGAAATGGTATAACAATACATCTTTATGCTCAAAAACACTATAATGTCAGTGTCTGGTGAGGGAAAAAGAAGCTAATACACGGTTATTTTGATAGAATAACCTTGTTATTTGTTGGTAGGTCCTTTGTAGATTTTGTTTACCATGCTCATACAATAGAGTATCTCTATTGTAAGGCATGTGCGACGAGAGTTACGAGTGCTCGTGTAACACCTCAGATTTGAGAAAGGGCATAATAAAATATTTAGAGCTTCAAGGTTTCATCCAACGAAGGCCAAGCATGGCCCGTTGATTAAACCACGGGCCGTAGGTGGGTCCATGAATCGGTAACCTAAAAATGAGCAAGGGCAGGGACTATGACTGGACCAACATATTGTTGGTGGGTCAATAGTCCGTGGTCAAGGAGCCATAGGTCAGGCCCAAAATTTCAGTAGCTACTGGCTGCTGTGCAGGACGGACCGTTGGTGAGTCCAAAGTTTGTTAGTCGTGACTAGTGGGTGATAGGGTCGGCAATTGGTTTAGGGGTAGTTAGGTATTTTCCTAATTATTTTATCTCTATACTACATCATTTTGCCTATGTCTAAGACCCCTATATACGTGATTTAACCCCCAAATAAGTTCATTCAAGTTATTCTCCTAAATTTCTAAAATAAGATCAAAGTTCTTCCTTTCCGATATATTTCTCCCTCTAGAAAGGTGAAGAAGAATATTCAAGCTAGGGTCAAGGTCAAGTCTCCATTCCTCATTTGCTTTTGGGCTTTGATAGCAAGGTATGATAAATTTTAATCCATGGAATCCTCGCATCCATGGAGCCCTAAGTTCTCCAAATCGTAAAGTAGAAATTCCCAAATTGAGTTAGGATTTTCTTCTAAGTTGTGGGTTCTTGTGAATGGTGATTCAATTGAGTGAATCGTGATTGTTTATATATAAATTGAGTGGATTCTATGGTTTTAGGATGTATTTCCATGTACCAATGCCTAACCCATGTGTCTAAGTACAAATTGATGTAAATGGGTTTTATGCTTTGAAAGGATAAATTATGGATTTAGCTGTATTCTTGTAGGATTGATAAGGTACATTATGAATTTCTTTGAGATTGAATCATATGTGATGAATTATTATAAGAATTTCGTTGAGAGTGAAGCTTATGCATTAGTTGTTGATTGATGATGTGATTGTTGTGGAAGGGAAATTCCTACATGATTCCTTTATGTATGAATGTGAAAGACTTTCTCACAATTAATGATACTAGGTTGAAAGGAATTTGCACCGGTGATTACCATTGATCTCTAAATTAGAGTGGAATATGAGGCGACTACCCATATTTGTTAGAATACAATATGAGGTGAGTACCCATATTCCTTAGAATATAATAAGAGGCAACTACTCTTATTCCATGAAGTTGAACAAGAGGCGACTACACACTCTCATATTATGTATGTTGGACAAGGGGCGACTACCCATGATCCTATATATAAATTGGGCAAGAGGCGACTACCCATGATCATTTATAGTTAGTCAAAAGGTGACTCCCCATGTCTTTAAAAGTAAGCTATAAGATGTAAAATTTTATGATGAATGATTAGCTTGGATTCTTGCTTGAATCACCTTCCGTGATGATTAAGACTAGAGGCGGTTACCCAAGTCTTGACTAAGGATGAATTGAGGTTACTTCAAGAAATACTCCTCCCCTGATATGATGATCTATTATGTGCATTGATTATACTTAATGACTATTGTTGTCTACTGCTTATGCTTATGTTATGTTTATTTAAGCTATCATATTTAGTACATTATTTTACTAACGCATACTCTTGCCTATATTGCTTATCCAAATGTAGGGTCTAGCGATCTCCATTCTCATCCCCATGGCTAGGATCTATGGTAGAGGCGAGATTGAAGATTAGTCAGTCCTCATAGCATTCAAGTATTTGGTCACTACTTTCATTATGTTCTCTTATTTTAGTTTTGAACATTGTTGTATGGGCTGTGTCCTAAAATACTATTGTATTAGATGGATTTTGAGACAAGTGTATTACACCTCCACTTTTGAAATCTTAAACTTTGACTGTGTTGAAATATTTTAAATTATAGTCGATTTCTATTATCTTGACTATGAAAGCTAAGTGTCTTGTATGAGACCTCTGGGGTCTTGTACGCCATGTTATATCTAGGGGGTACCCTAGGTCGTGACAAACTTGGTATAAAACCCAGGTTTAGAATGGTTCTAGGAAATCTCAAAACCATGTCATGTAGATTCTTGTTCATAAGTGTGAAGCACACCACATTTATTAATGAGAGGCTATAAGATGTTAGGAAACTTAACTTCTTTCTTCACTCTAAGTCGTGCGATAAAGTTTGATTATATAATGTTTCCCTCTTAATCCTTAACTGATTGTCTACAGGATACAAAAACTCGAAGAGCTTTTAATAGAAGGAATGAGGGAGAGAATGTGAGTCAAAAAGCTCCTCCTCAATCTCCTCAAGCTTCGATTGACCCCTTGGCCGAGTAAGTGACTAATACGGATTTTAGGACTGCTTTTGAAGTGTTGTCTCAAGCCATGAAGGCCCAAGCCAGTAGGGAAGTTGAGGTCCCCGTGAACTGAAATGTGGGTACGACGACATATAGAGTGAAGGACTTCACTAGGATGAATCCTCCGGAATTCTATGGTTCTAAGGTTGGGAAAGATCCTCACGATTTCAATGATGAGGTTTACAAGGTGTTGGCTATTATGGGTGTGATGCCAATGGAGAAGAATGAATTGGCCACTTATCATCTTAAGGGTGTTTCTCAAATTTGGTTCAACCAATGGAAGGAAGCAACACCGGAAGATGAGGGTCCCTTAGAATGCGAAAGGTTCAAGTCCGCTTTCCTTGATAAGTTCTTTCCTCTTGAGATGAGAGAGGCTAAGGTACTTGAGTTTATCAACCATCGACAATGGAACATGAGTGTGAAACAATATGCTTTGAGGTTCACATAGTTGTCGAAGTATGCTCCTTCTATATTGGCAGATTCTAGGGCTAGAATGGGCAAGTTTGTTTCGGGAGTGTGTGAATTGGTTGTGAAAGAATGTCGTACTGCTATGCTTGTCCATGAAATTGATATTTCTCGCCTTATGGTTCATGCTAAACAAATTGAGGATGAAAAACATAAGGAGAAGTCTAGGGAACTAAAAAGGGCAAGAACGGATGATGGTAACTCTTTATACTCTATGTTCGGTGGACGTGGTTGTTCAAGGTTTCAACAAAGGTTTTCCAGGAAAGGTTCTTCTAATTCTCCTCCAAGATTCAACAATGATAGGGTGGCTAACCCTAAGACTAAAGGAGGAAAAGGTAGTGGGTCTCTATTGCCTACTTGTGCTAAGTGTGGAACAAAGCATGAAGGTAAATGTCTAGCAGGTTCCAATGCTTGCTTTAGTTGTTGTGAGATAGACCACAAGATAAGGGATTTTCCTTCAGTTGCTAAGAGTGAAGGAGATAATCGTCGTAGGGCTCATCCCTATCCTTCATTTGGTCCAAGTAGTTCGGGTTCGAATGCTACAAAGCAAGAGGGTTCTCCCGATATGGTTAACAGTATGTTGAATGTATTCCAACTAGATGTTTATTGTTTACTTGATATTGATGCAACCTTGACTTTTGTGATGCCATATGTGGCTATGAGTTTAAATGTTCTCCCAGATGTGTTGTTAGATCCATTATCTGTCTTTACCTCTTTTGGTGATTCTGTTGAGGATAATAGGGTCGATAGGAGATGTCCCATATCATTATCCCATTGAGTTACTCTTGTTTATTTTGTAGAGCTTGATATGCTATATTTTGATGTTATCTTTGGTATGGATTTGATGCACTCTCGTTTTGCTTCTATTGATTGTAGAATCACTGTGGTCAAGTTTCAGTTTTCGAATGAGCCTATCCTAGAATGGAAGAAGGAAATTTTATGCCTAAGGGTTAGTTTGTTTGTTTTCTTAAAGATAGAAATATTTTTTCTAAGCGTTGCATTTAGCATTTAGTTAGGGTAAGGGATGTGGATTCTGAAACCCCTACTTTTGACTGAGTCCCCACTGTGATTGAGTTTTAGGAAATGTTCCCAGATGATCTACCCGGTATTCCTCCCGAAAGAGAAATAGACTTCCGTAGTGACCTTTTCCTAGATACGCAACCTATTTTTATTGCTCTTTAAAGAATAGCTCTAACACAACTTAAGGAATTGAAAGAGCAATGGAAAGACTTGTTGCATAAAGGTTTCATCCGGCCAAGTATATTCCCATGGGTCCTCCAGTTTTGTTTGTAGAAAGAAAGATGGTTCTCTAAGAATGTGTATAGACTACCGGCAATTGAATAAGGTTACATTTAATAATAAGTATCCTCTTTCAAGGATAGATGATTTGCTTGACCAACTTCAAGGAGAAATCTACTTTTTTAAGATTGATCTCCGATGAGGTTATCACCAATTTAGGGTGAAGGAAGAAGATATTCCAAAAATGGCTTTTATAACCAGATATAGACATTTTGAGTTTTTGGTGATGTCCTTCAGTTTGACTAATGCTCAGGAACCATTTATTGATATAATGAATAGGGTGTTTAGACAATACCTTGATATGTTCGTGATTGTGTTCATTGATGATATATTGATTTATTAAAGAAGTGACGATGATCACATCAATCATTTTGTTCTTACATATATGATCGTTTGATGCTGTCCCAAAACTCAAGACCTTACTTGGGTGCAACTTCCTTGACTGGTTAACTTGTACGGACCCCTAGACGGTTCGTCCAAGTCACTAGGGGTTGTCTAGGGTGTCGTCTTGTCACCACTTCCGTGGCAGTCATTGATTGTCACTCACAACATCCTTCACAAACCATGGTCCCCTACACGGACCGTCTAAGATGTCGTGAAGGGTCCATTATAGATTTGTGGACTTGCCCAAATTTCCCTTTTTAGCCCTTTCTCAAAGTCCGAGGCGTTACAATATCTCACCCACGAGATGCTTTATCCTCTAATGAACACTAATCAAGTTGAGTATAGAGGGAATGAGCAGCTTTTACTGAAGCAACTTCCTTATTTCTCAATCTACGAACCTGACGGTCGAGAATCTCAACTGGCACATGTTTATAAGTGAAACTGTCCTTAACGGTCACACTGTGTAATGGTACTATCGATGTCGGATCACCCATACACTTCTTCAACTAGGAAATGTGAGAGATTGCATGAACCACTTCTAGTTCTGCTGGCAACTCTAACTCATAAGTCACATTACCAACCCTTATCAGGATTTTTGAAAAACCTACATATCTAGGACTGAGATACCTATTCTTGCGAAATCTCATCAACCCCTTTATATGTGACACCTTTAGGAAAACCCAATCATCAATTTCAAACTATAAGTCCCTTCTCCTCACTTCTGCATATGACTTCTGACGACTCTGAGTTTCTTTAGGATATCTCTGATGAGCTGAACTTTCTCCATAGCCTCATGAACCGAATTTGGCAAAATCAAGGCTACTTCACATACTTCAAACCAACCAATCAGGGACCTGAATCTACGCCCATATAGTGCCTCATACGCGGATATCTGAATATTAGAATCGAAGCCATTATTATAGGTGAACTGTATGAGAGATAGGTGATCATATCAAGTACCCTTGAAATTGATTACGCAAGCTCTCAACATGCCCTCTAAGGTTGAATGGTACATTCTGCCTGACTATCCTTCTGTGGATGAAATGTCGTACTGAGATTTACCTAAGTACCAAGACCTTTTTGCAACAATTTCCAAAAATAAGAGGTGAACTGTGGACCTATATCTGAGAAGATAGACAAGGGAACCCATGTAATCTAACTATCTCATGTATGTAGAGTTTGGCATAGTCCTCCGCTGAATCTTTAGTCTTAACCGCCAATAAGTGAGCGGACTTAATCACTATGTGCACTAACACCCAAATGGATTCATTATTTCTGCGAGTACAGGGTAAACATATGATAAAGTTCATATTTATCACTTCCCACTTACATGTAGGATTGTGAATCTCTTGAGTCATACCTCATGGTTTCAGATGTTCTACCTTAACTTGTTGACAATTAGGACACTTAGCCACAAAGTTTGCTATGTCCCTCTTCATGTCGTTCCACCTAGAGACTTCCCGTAGATCACGAAGTTTGCTGATGAACTGCACCTTTCAACTAAATTAATATAGGATCACTATCATATTTTTCCTTAACCTCCGCTACCAATGAAGATTATGACAAATTCTGAACTATCACACCAGCATCTAATGTGTTCGTAAGGCAAAATCCTAAGCGAGCAAGCAGGTGAACATCGGTGGCTAACTCTTTATTTTCTTGCTCAACATGTGCTACACTGTCCATAGATAGTCTGCTGAGAGCATCAACCACTACATTGGCTTTAGCACGATGGTAAAACATATTCATGTGATAGTCTTTGTGGAATTCAAGTTATCTCCTCTGATGAAGATTCAAATCATTCTGGGTGTACACATACTGGAGACTATTTTGATCTGTGAACACATCAACATCAACACCATACAAGTAATGTCTCCACATCTTTAGGCCAAGTACTACGGCTGCAAGCTCAAGGTCACGAGTCAGGAAATTTCTCTCATGAACCTTGAGCTATCCAGAAGTGTAGGTTATAATCTTACCTCGTTGCATCAGCCGACAACCTAGGCTGTCCCTAGATGCATCACAATATATCACATAACCATCTGAACCATCTTGTACCGACCCGAGAGCACCCCCTAGTCGCTACCGGCGTATTCGACCTCTCGGAGGTCTTATACAAGCCCTTAGCATTCGTCATAGCATTTATCATAGAAATATAGCGGAAAATTTAAAACTTTTTCATAATATAACACAAGACATAAAAGTCACCTCATTAACCCTTTAATACAAAATCGGAATATTGCGTCTCAAGTTAGCCATCTTAAAACATGACTACAACACAAGAGGGACACAACCCTTACAATACAAAAGAAAGTACTATCTAGTACATAGAACTTAAGTAAACTCTTTAACATAAAGGTCCTTGATTCCTTAAGGACACACCCGAACTTGGGAATAGTAAGCCAAGCTCATAACTTCTAGGAAAGACCCTTTAGCCGCCACCACCTACACTTGGTGTGAAAAGATGAAGAAGAATGGTATTAGTACAAGAATGCACTAAGTATGATAACCATGCAAAACATGCTTTTAAGAGGACATTTAGTTGGAAACCATGCATCATGCCTTTTTAGAGAAACTTCAAGAACATTTAGTACATTAGGCACAATATAAATCACATACATCATCATACACATAAAAACCATTCATAGTAGCACATAGAGCCACTTATAACATTTTAGGCACATTCAATGCATACAATACATTACCTTCCTCTTTATCTTAACTCCTTTCCTCAAGCAACCTTTAAGGAATACTTGGTGCAATGTACTAACTTAAAGTTACCAAGGGTGAACTTACATATAGCCTTCATCAATCTAACCACATATATTCATAGAGTCATAACATCTTCATAAGACATAGTCTTCACATAGGAACCATCACCTAAGACAACCCCACAGTAACACTAAAGTAATGTGCAAGTACCATCCCATAATACTACTCACACCAAGTGTTCCAAGGAAGCCACCATAGACTAGGCACATCATATTCAACAAGTCATAACATCTTCATTTAACATTAGACATAAGACCAACATACTTCATAACATCATATAAGGACTCATTCCTTTACTACATCATTAGTCATAACCCATTTAGTTCATACCATAGGTAAACCACCCTCACAACCCCTTCACAAGCTCACTTGTGCAATATACACATGGAGTCCCATACCCCCATATATACTAAGCAAACCCATTAAGAAGTCATAAGTGTATTTCACATGCATAGTCATACTTCATGTCTTGACATAAGTAAAGTCAACCTTAACATGCTTTCATATTAACATACATAGACCATAGTCTTCATTACATAAAGAGCCTAATCATAACCTCCCTTAGAGTCCACTTGTGTAATGCATAAGTAGGGTCCATAGTCCTACCTACACTAAGTAACTCTTCAAGAAATCATGACTAGAGTTCATATTCTTATCTTCGTTCATTTCTTAACTTTCGGGAGACAGTGCCATAACCGACATAGACAATGTGAGCTACATGGAATCCGGTGTTCTACTCTCACACCGAAAAGAAAGGGTACTACTTGCCAAAGTAGGACCTACATACATAATAGCTATCTAGCGGATCCACTAAGCTAATACCTACGGGGGCACATAGTTATGGAACAAGGAGATTGCTACAAGAAAACCTTGATTTACTAAGCGTGGAGGTTTCCATCTCATGAGCCAAACATATATGTTGGAAACCCGGACTTGCTAAACGTAAAGGTTCTCTTGTGGGATGCCGTACTTGCTAAACGTTAAGCCCCCACTCTCATTTTTCATGTTCACTCAGTGCTAAGCTCCAACTCCCTCTTTAATCATCTTTAAGCCTTTATTTAACATTAGTTCATAAAGTAGGCTTTAAGGACTTAATCCCTCATATCATATAGCTCAAAGGTTTCTAAGATGAGAATGACCTTTCATCATAAACCCTACATTATGTGAGAATGACATTTCACATAATCATACCATATTCATAACATAGTCTAGTTTAGAGTACAATTGAGGAAACCTTTCAAGAGACTCACTTTCAAAAGATTATCATAACCATATTCATTCATTCAAGTGTGTGTGTACATATGTGAGATATACTTTCACATAAACACCTTTATACAACACATATTCAAACCCTACTAGCCATACACTTTGCATGCATAATAAGATGTAAGGTTGCATATAAGAGTTCACCTTTCAATAGACACCATAACACATCATATTCATAGCTATACATGTAGAGTGTGTGTGTGTGCATATTGGTCCTCATAGTGACATATTAGCAACAACATTAATATTGAATGCTTTTCCCTCAAAGGGATCACAACACATTCACAATATCACATCATGGGTTCTTCCATAATTCCTTAGAAAATTGTCTTAAAAATATTAATTCCACATTAATTCATCAATAGAATGACTTAGAAAATCGTTTGATAAGGAACCCATGTTTAGATTGAAAATTGGGAATTTTGGTCTTTGAATCACTTTTGAAAATCTTTGATTTAACTCCTTAAATGAGAGGTTATTCAAGGATCAAGAGTCACCATACCTTAATTATTGAAGACCCATGAAATTGAAGAAGAAATCAGTTGAAAAGCTTGTGCTTCATCAAGGTCTTCAATGGAGTTTTTAAGAAAATCTATTTTGAGAGGGAAGGGTCAATTTGAAGAATTGGGTCTAATTTTAGGTTTAGGAGTTTTAAAAAACATAAAATACCCTAAAATAGGTAGAATAACCATTTATGATAATTCCCCAAAGTACCCCTCACTTAGTTGGACCTTTTTAAACAATTCAAACTTGAGTTTTATTTTCGCAGATTTCGTTAGGAAACAAGTTCGCGACGCCGAGGTGTTCCCACAAGTTTTTTCATAAATTAAATTAGAGACAATAGAATCCGCGACATGTCCGCGATGCGGACCAAACATTTGGCCCTTGGTGGAGCTAGTCCGCGACGCGGACATGCTCCCTCCAAGAACAATCTCAAGCTGCCTTGGCAGCTTGCTTGGCCAAGGTTAGGGTCCTCCTCGGGGACCCTTAGGGGGGCCCCCGGGGCATCGTATCCAAATATTTTGACCCTAAAAACATTTATTAAGACACTAGGGTCACCTTTACTGATTTTAGACTTCAAACAACACATAAAAGCACGAAGAACATACTAGAACACACCAACACATAAAGGATTAGATTCTGAACGTCTTGGTCATCCCTTGACGTTTGACTTCCAAACTCTTTAAAACTGACTCAAAAGGCTATTATTCATTATTTTAACAAGTTATTAATGCATAAAACTCATGTGAGGCTCTAGTTTACCCTACTTCATATTTAGGGTCGTTACATATCTGGTAGAGTCAAGATAGGAATTGTAGTCAACCTAGTCTTCAGTTCTGAGAATCTTTTCTCACAATCATCTGACCATTGAAATTTGATCTTATCTAAGTCAACTTGTTCAATAAGGAAGCTATGGATGAAAATCTTTCATCAAATCTCCTATTATAACCGGCCAAAAACCCAAGAAACTTCTGATATTAGTAGGGGAGGTGGGTCTGGGCCTGTGTTGTACTGCCTCAATTTTCTGAGAATCCACTCGGATCCCTTCGCTAGATACCACATGACCAAGCAAAGGGGCCGACTGTAACCAAAATTTACATCTGCTGAACTTAGTGAATAACTGACGATATTTAAGAGTCTGCATGACAACTCTCAGATGAGTTGCATGCTCCTCCTTACTCCGAGAATAAATGAGGATATCATCAATAAAAACGATGACAAACAAGTTCAAATACTATTTGATAACCCTGTTCATTAAGTCCATGAAAGGTGCAAGATTATTTGTTAGTCCAAAATACATAACTACAAATTCATAATGACCATACTAAGTTCCGGAGGATATTTTTTGGATGTCGCTATCTCTGACTCCGAGCTGATGATCGCCGAATCTGAGGTCTATTTTAGAAAAGCAACTAGCACCCTGAAGTTGGTTGAACAAATCATCAATCTAGAGAATGGGATACTTATTCTTGATTGTGACTTTATTCAATTGACGATCGTCAATACACATTCTGAGAGAGTTGTCTTTCTTTTTCACGAACAACACTGTAGCACCCCATGCAGAGATACTCTCTGTGATGAAGGCCTTATCAATAATGACTTTCGACTGTTCGTTCAATTCCTTAAGCTCATCTCGAGCCATTATGTAAGAAGGAATCGAAATAGGCTGGGTATCTAGAAGAAGATTTATTCCGAGGTCGTTTTTCCTTCTAGAGGAACTCTGAAAGGAACTTTTGGGAACACTATGTGAAAATCATTTACTACTGGGATTGACTCAAGAGTTGGGCTTTTTGAGTTTGAATCCTTAACTAGAACAACATGATAGATATACCCTTTAAAGATCATTATTATGGCCTTAAGGTAAGAGTTAAATCGACCAATAGGCACTGAGATACTACCCTTCCATTTTAACATTGGGTTGTTTGGAAACTGAAATCGAACTATCCTAGTTCTACAATCGACTAGGCATAACCCAAATATAACCAATCCATGCCTAGAATGATATTGAAATCTACCATTTCTAACTCTACATAATCTGCTAAAGTGACTTTCACATAGACTGTGAAAGTACAATTTCTGTATACCCATCTAGCTATAATTGGGTCACCAACTGTAGTAGAGACTGAGAAAGGTACTGAGAGAGTTTCTGGACTGACACCGAAGTTATTGTTTTTACCTCCTTTCCTCTGCCTGGCAAAAGGAAAAACCTTCAACTTATCGCTAGAATGACCACACCTAAAGCACCCTTCCCTGCCGACTAGACACTCGGGGGGTCGTTCTTACCACACTTTGGACATGTTGGGAAATTCTTGTTACTTGAAGTACACCCCAGAGACTTAGAGCCTGATGCCCTACCTTTCTGATCCTATTGAAACCTCTGAGGGGGGAGGGGGTGGAGCACAAGTTGATGAAGGCGGTGGGGATGTAGACCTCTTCTGATATTGTGAGACATTTCTACCACCAGAACTTTGCTAAGAGCATTCATAATTTCCTATTCTAGCCTTTTTGTTTTCCTTAGCCATTTCCCTAAGCTTATCTCCCACAATCTGCAGAGCATGTGGCATTAGTTTAGAGATATCCATATCCCCTAAGAGCATAACATTCCTGCACTCGGTCTTTACCATACCAAATACTGCACACAAGAACTTTCTCATTTGTGCCCTCGAATCAACAACCATATGTAGTGCATACCTGGAGAGTTCATGAACATCAATCCGTATTATTGAACTGACATTGAGCCCTACTTCATGTTCATAAACTCTTGAGTCTTAGCCTCTCTCAACTCTCTCAGGAAGAACCTGTCATGAAAAGCTCCACCAAAACACTCCCATGTCAGCGGAGCTGCATTCTCACCCCTATTTTCCATCCATTGCGTGAACTTGATATAAGCCTGGAAGCATAAGTTATAACATTACCTCGCTGCATCAACACACAACCTTTGCCGACTCAGGATGCATCACAATAAATCACATAACCGCCTGAACCCTCTGGTAGAGTGAAAATATGAGTTGTAGTCAACCTAGTTTTTTGTTCTGAGAAGCTCTTCTCACACTCATCTGACCACTGAAAGTTAACCTATTTCTGAGTCAACTTAGTCAATGGAGAAGCTATGGATGAAAATCCTTCCACGAACCTTCTGTAATAACTAGCTAAACCCAAGAAACTTTTGATATCTATAGGAGAGGTGGGTCTGGGCCATTGCTTCGCAGCCTCTATTTTATGAGAATCCACTCGGATCCCTTCGCTAGATATGGTATGACCAAGGAAAGCAAAATACTGCAACCAAAAGTAACATTTGCTAAACTTAGCGAATAACTAGCGATCTTTGAGAGTTTATAGGACAGCCCTCAAATGAGTCGCATGTGCTTTCTCATTCCTAGAGTAAATGAGGATATCATCAATATAGATGACAACGAGTAAGTCCAAATACTACTTGAACACCATGTTCATTAAATCCATAAAAGTTGCAGGAGCATTGGTTAGTCCAAATGACATAAATATAAATTCATAATGACCATAACGTGTTCTGAAGGATGTTTTCGGGATGTCACTAACTCTGACTCTGAATTGATGATAACCAAATTTGAGATCTATCATCAAAAAAATGACTAACACCCTGAAGTTGGTCAAATAAGTCATCAATCCTTGGGATAGCGG
Organism: Solanum gracilifrons; assembly: GCA_029582605.1. Classification (NCBI taxonomy): domain Eukaryota; kingdom Viridiplantae; phylum Streptophyta; class Magnoliopsida; order Solanales; family Solanaceae; genus Solanum; species Solanum gracilifrons. The sequence continues at coordinate 2,664 of JAJOOH010000386.1, read as the reverse complement.
ACTTATTCTTGATTGTGACTTTGTTCAACAGCCTATAGTCAATGCACATCCTGAGAGAACCATTTTTCTTTTTCACGAACAAAACTAGAGCACCCTATGAGGAAATACTAGGTATGATGAAGCCATTATCTAGAAGGTCTTTCAACTGCTTTTTCAATTCCCTAAGTTTAGCTAGACACATTCTATATGGAGGAATAAAAATAGTCTTGGGATGTAGAAGGAGATCGAAGTATGGTGCGCTTCACACTCATGAAAGGGACTCTACTTAGTGTGGCTTTCCAAACATCCTAGGACTTCTAAACCTAATTCTCTGATACCGAGTTTGTCACACTCCGAAGCTACCCCTTGACATAAATACGGAACCTAGGATCACGAGTCACCCCAAGTTAACCCTAAGCCAACATACCATAAGCATACTTAAAAAACTGAATAATAGATACTATGCGGAAGCTTAAAACATAAGATAAACCAAATTTGTGGGAATACCAAATACTAGTATGAATATATAAATATACTAAAAGTTCAATAACAACTTAGAGATCAAACTCAAATCTAAAGCTGGACCTAAAACTTTGTCTGAAATAAGCCTCTTACTGACTAGAGATGCTGGGACGTGCCCCAGATAACTCTAGTAAAATTGAAACTAAAATGAAAGACTGAAATAGGAAACATGTTTATTTTCCTTGAAGAATGAGGACTCACCACTGATACTACTGAATACGGATAGGGAACTGATCTACACATGAACTGAATGTTGAGGACTTGAACCTACATCATAAAAAAATGCATTGTAGAGTATGTGTTAGTACTTGAAACGTACTGAGCATGCAAGATATGATAAAGCTAAACAAACATATAACTGAACAAAGCATACCGAACAATGATATAATCTAAACATAATAGAAATACTGAGATATACTGAATATGAACTAAACAGAATGCAATGAGCAAGGACATAACATTCTGAGACTTAATACTAAATATAATTGGTAATCTAGTCAATTGTAACGACTAGAAAAATAATAGGTTAAGTAAGAGCCTATGACTTTGTGTTGACTTTATAGTGAGGTTCTATGAGGGGTTTTTATGTAATTTAATTTTAATTGTGTTACATCCAACAATTTAAAATGAATATGAAGAAGCTTGAAATTGGAAGTAGTCAGTTTTGGAAAAAGTTCAGAACCTGGAAATTTGGTTAAGTGTGGGAAATCAGTGAGTTTTTGGCCAACTTTGAGCAGTCATAACTCCTAGCTCAGGATTATCCAGGAGTAGTTCCAGTTATGTTTGGAACGATCGTTCCAACGCCACCAAGTTTGCTCGATTCCGAGTTCGTATGAGCGAGTTATGCCCTTTTAAAGTTGGGCAGTTAGCAAGGAGTCCGTTCGGAAATTTAAGGGCATTTTGGTCTTTTCACAAATCTTTTCTTTTGAGGTTATATTATTGTGTTAGGCTGATTGTGGATCATTTTTGTTCCATTTTAAAAGAGTAAGAGTTAGGGTTCTTGAGTGAAGAAGAGAAGAAGAGGGGAAGAAGAAGAAGAAGAAGAAGAAGAAGTTGGAGCTATGATTGAAGATTTTGAGTTCTTTCTTCTTCAATTTTCGTGGGTTTTCAACTTAGAGGTATGGGGATCCTTTATGCTTGATTATTCTTTCTTTCAAGGAGCTCAATCAAAAGGTTTTCAAGGTCTTTCAAATACACCAAAATCCTATTTTGAATTCTAAGCACGGGTTCTTGCATTAAATGATTTCCAATGATGTTTTATGTTGTTGTTAATGATTATTTATGGTTTGAAGAAAGAAATCTTCATGAACCCATGTCTTTACAAATTCTCTAAATTTGGCCTAAAGTGGGTATATTGATTTTGTGTAATTGATGGACGATTATTGTGTAAATTTATGTGGGCTGTTCATGTATGTATTTATCTATGTTGAATTGTTAAGAATTGTTATTGAATTGAAGGATGTGGGATGTTAGCCTTGAATGGGCAAAATTGTGAATTGGTCTTCATGTTGATTATTGGTTTATGCTTAGCTTAGCTTGTATAGTTGAATGTTGTTATTATCATTGTTATTGTATTGTTAATTGTTGGAATATGAGGATGATGAAGATAGTCATGGAAAGAGGGTAAGTTGATCAAACTTGATAAATATTGTATAATTGGCATGGAATTGAGTATTGTGGCTTATGGCCTTTGAAAAGGGTGGTAAGATGGCTTGATCTCTTAGTATTAATATAATTGTTATTGATTGGTTTGATCCACCTTTGGTGGAGGTGGTTATTTGTTGTATTATTGTGAATTGAGGCCATTAAGGGCATTATGTGAATGCTATTATATTGTTGTGTTATTATACACATATGAAGCTATATGTAAAGTTTTATGTGAAGCTATATGTGAAGGACTGATGTGAATGAGTTTTATGTGAAGCTATATGTGAAAGAATGATGTGAATGAGTTTTATGTGAAGCTATATGTGAAGGTATGATGTGAATGAGTTTCATGTGATCTTGTGATGATCTTATGTAAAGTGGATAGCATTGTGATTTAAAGTATGATTTCTCATGATGTATATATGAGATAATGTTGGATTATGAAGTATCCTTAAATGAAAATGTTGTGACTTGGTTGGTAGACTAAAGTGTCCCTCCTTGTTACTTAAAGTCTTG